>PVIY010006135.1:0-14206 GCA_004026745.1 Myrmecophaga tridactyla
ATAGGGGGAACAAATGAAAAAAATAAATTTAGTTTGAAATGCTAGTGATAAACGAAAGCAAGGGGTAAGGGGTATGGTATGTATAATCTTTTTTCTCTATTATTGTTTTATTTCTTTTTCTGATGTCTTTTTATTTCTTTCTCTAAATCGATGCAAATGTTCTAAAAAATGATGAATATGCAACTATATGATAATATTACGAATTACTGATTGTATATGTAGAATGGAATGATATATTAATGTTCTTTTGTTAAGTTTTTTAATTAATAAAAAGTTTAAAAAAAAAAAACAACACTCCAGCCTTTCGCATACTTCCAAAGCCATAAGTGCTATGTACCCAATCACTCTTAGTCACAGGCACATAAGGGAGAATAAGAAGTTGGACAATACCTTCCCCTGGTTAAGCTTTCCATACTGTGGATGATGACATCATAAACAAGATTTCTCCTTAATAATCAGAATCAATAACGCCTGTATGAAATATTACTCTCTGGGAGGTAAGACAACTCCTTTCTAATATAAGACTTACAGTTCCTGATGGCAAAGGACTGACAATGCCTGTTTTAACACAAACAGGTGCTTCCCTGGGGAAAAAATAACAGGCTCAGCACAGGGTGTTCTGTTGCTGTGCTTCCAGCAGTGGCTGTGGATAAGCCCAGGGTATGTCGAAGTACTGGTTGAGTGGTGACACATTTTGATCATTGACTTAAACTGAAGATACCCTCTTTTTGTTCGGTGCTGGGAGTGTGCCCTACTGGTAGTTTTCCTGCAGTAATCTACCAACCTTATGAAATATAGATTTCCATTGAGTAGACCAATGATTTTCTTTCTGGCATATGAGACATAGTCCAAATGGTTTAGAATTTTTGCCTTATCTTCTGTAGCAAATCCCTTGTTTGTTTTCTTTCTACAATCCTTCCTAACATGGCCAGGTTTTCCACAATTACAACATTTTCCCTAGAAAGGAATACTTATTTTTAACCCTGCCACTACTTGAGCCATCATACTAGCCTGAATCTCAGCCATGATTTCCATTTCATGACTTTCTGCCCCAACATCTTGACAAAGTTTAATATAGCCTGTTCTATACACTTTCCCTTTCATTATAATGATAGCCTCTTGACATTCTTTATCTGCATTTTCATGAGCACAAAGTTGTAGAATAGCATCTGGTGCCTCTGAGTTACTAATTTGTTTCATTATAGCTTCTTGTAATCAAGCTGTGAATTCAGTATAAGGCTCTTTACATCCCTGAACTATTTTTTGAAAAGAAGCTTTATGCTCCCCTTTGCTTTCAATTCTTTCCCATGCCTTAACACAGCATTACAGACTTGGTCAATGACCTGATCTGTCATGGTTAATTGATCTCAATTCTGCCCCAGGGCCCTCTCCCTCCTAGTTGTTCTAAAGAAATTGCAATATCCTGTGTTAATTTTGGTGAGCTAAAGCATCTGCATGTTCTCCCCACCAAGTTCTAAATTGTAGATATTCTCCTGGCTCAAGAGTGCTTTTTGCTAGATTATCCCAGTCAGCCACATGCAAGCGAGAGCCGTCAGCTAATCCTTATATCAATCCAAAAGTAAATGGGGAATTAGGTCCATATTGCTCTGCTGCACTTTAGTTCCTTTAAAGTCTTAAAAGGAAAAGTCTCATGCCTGAGTTCATAAATCCCATCAATATTATTAGCATCTACCCCGGAGCAATGTTTTCATGTATTGTTACAGAGAAAGCCATCTGAAGATCATCTAAATCACCTTCCCTGGGAGCTTGCAAAATTCCCTGTTGAACAGGTGTTAATTGATGTTTACTTGCTTCCATAGAAGGAAAAGGAGGAGATGGGAAAGGGCCTTCATCATCTTTAATATCCTTAATATTCATAGGGGGTCAGAGAGGAGGTTTAGAGAATCATCGAGGTTCTCCTTTAGTTTGTCTAAGTTGTCAATTACTTCTTCATCTTCCTTCTCATCTTCAGTTTGCAAAGCCTCTCGAATCTCTACCAGTAATCTAACTCTAAGCTGCCTAGAGTGGGAAACCAGAAACAATATATCTGTATTACTGGTAAAAGTTCTAAAAGCCAAGCCTCACTGGCTCCTGTTTCTCCTGCTTTAAGTAATTATTTAATAAGACAGAAATAGGGGTGATATTTAGTAGTGTTAGCATTATTCACCATTTTTACCCTGCTCATTTTCCCTGAGAGTGTCTGTGCCTTTTAGTTTGTATTTCCAAGATGCCAGAGGCCTCTAAATCCACTTGGGGATTTGTGATGTAACAATTTCAATCTTTGCTCCAGTGAATCTTCTTCTTTGTGCCCATGTTGGGCACCACTTGCTGAAACCAGTTCAGTATGAGGGTTTGAGGAGGACCCATGAATCTGAAAAATAAAGACACTCATGCAGAACAGTCTGTTAAGATGAGAGCAGGGGACTCATGTCTCAAAGACAAGAGCCATGTATGCTCGCTCAGCACCATATCTATTTCCTCAGTAAAGCAGGGAGTGTACAATAATATTTTTTTGTTTATGCTTATTCACTAATAGTACATGCAGACCAGAGAGAGTGTCTGTTACTTCATTATTCAGGTAATGATTACAGGACAAAGAGCATGTTTTTGCTCTTTCTTTAAAAGAATGATAACCAAGTGGATGTTTCTCAACTTAATGTTCTAAAGTCAATATTCCATCATAAACCACAGGTCTCAGTGTCTGAATCTGCTCATGTTTTTCAAAGCTGTTGCTTTGGCTTATCTTATTTTCCCTTTGACACAATTGTGGCAATTTTCTTTAAAAGCAAAATGTATCAGGTGCACTGCTCAAAGTTCTACACACTTGGAGAAATTCCCTTCAACACTGTCCTGTAGGGATGTCCCAAGAATGCTCCAGTAATCCTTTAGCTGCCCACTTTCAAGTGATAACTATACATCATGCAGAACCTGACCCAAATTTTTACTTCCTTGGTCAATTGATTATAAGAAACTACCCTAGTGGCTTCAGTTGTTGTCAGATGAAAA
Source organism: Myrmecophaga tridactyla (assembly GCA_004026745.1). NCBI lineage: Eukaryota > Metazoa > Chordata > Mammalia > Pilosa > Myrmecophagidae > Myrmecophaga > Myrmecophaga tridactyla. Next base: position 3,007 of record PVIY010006135.1, read on the forward strand.
GTAACACTGTAACACTGAAGGTTTGGCATTTGGGCCACTTACTCCTGTAACTTATTTGTGCCTTCAGGAATTCCCAAAAAGGCCTATTGTGTACATACCATTTGCATTTTGTCATGATGTGCTTCTCTGAATGCCCAACTTTTTGGCTTTGTGTGTTAGAGAACACCAATCTCCTGATAAGTAATTTAATATTGTAGTAAGTTAAGCCCATTGTTAAGCATTCAGTCTCTTTTAAGGTTCAGTGTGGGACAAAACCTGTTTCTCAAAATGAGTGTAGTTATCTGTAGAAGATGTAAAGGCTTTTCTCTAAAAAATCCTAAGGGTTTGTATTGTGATTCTTCTATGGTGTTCTAGTTTGCTAGCTGCTGGAATGCAAAATACCAGAAACAGAATGGCTTCAAACAAGGGGAATTTAATGAGTTGGTAGTTTACAGTTCTAAGGCTGAGAAAATTTCCCAATTAAAACAAGTACAAAGATACATCCAATTTACAGCATGCGGGGAAGGATACCTTGGTTCAAGAAGGCCAACGACATTGAACATTTCTCTCTCAGATGTAAGGGAACATGGTGAACATGGCAGTGTCTGCTGGCATTTTCTCATGGCTCTACCAAGAAGGGTCTCTCTCCAAAATGTTTCCTCTTTTTAAGGAATCCAGAAAGCAACTCCACCTTCAGTGGGTGGAGACAAACCTCCATGGAAATCATCTAATCAAAAGTTACCACCCACAATTGGGTGGGTCACATCTTCATGGGAACAATCAAAATGCTCCCACCCAGCAATATTGAATGAGGATCAAAGGGCATGGCTTTTCTGGGGTCCACCACAGATTCAGACCAGAACTTATGGTGACCTGGAAAAGGCTCCAGATAACATCTCTATTTACCACTGACACTTCTAGCACCATTAAATCTGCTGGAGCATATGACCCAAGTGGAAGAGCATCTACACAGCATCCTGGACCTGTTGCCAAACCTCCTTTTGTAATGGTGCCCACAGAAAATCAGTACCTTTTTTTGTCACTTGGAAAATGGGCCAGAGTAGTAACCCCAAATGAGGACTATGCTTTCTATAAAACCTCAAAATGCAAACTCATCATTGTGCCTCTTTCTTGGCTGTAGGAAAGGCCAGATGCAACAGCTTATTCTTCACCTTAAAAGGGATTTATTGGCAAGCCCAATTGACCAGACATCTAGAAATTTTGTGAAGGACTCTGAAATTTTGTGATGTTTATCTCCCACCCTCTGACAAGAAATACAGTTCCAGTACATTTACAGTAGTTGCTACTTCTTACACACAGGTCCAAGCAATATGTTTATAAAAAAAAAATGCCCAGTGTGATGTCTTATGGAAGTGAGAGATGGTAAAGGGCCTTTCAGTCTAGATTATGACATTAGGCTAATGAATTGATATACCTCTGATTTAGGACAATGAAGGTGTATTGTTGACCATGAAAGCTAAAAGGAAACTGTCTTTGACCTTCTCAATAACAACACTTGAGAAAAATTTGATTTTAACACCTGCATATGAGGTACCAATGGATGTGTTCTTTTTCTCAGGCAATGATATCACTTCTGGAACACCAGCTGCAATAGGAGTCATTACCTGGTGAAAACATTCTGATAATCTACTGTCATCCTCCAAGATCCATGGGCTTTCTGCATAGACCAAATAAGAGAGTTTTGTGAAGATTACAAGTTTGTCTGGCTAATACTCATTACAATTTAATGGTGTAAGACTGATTGGATGTCCACATTATGGTGTTCAGTTATGTAGTCTCCTGGGAAATTCAATATAATCTTTCATTGGCGTTACTAGCTTATGTCTGCCCTTTAAAATTTGGAAGACCTAACCCTCAGTTTTGTGAATCAATTTCAATAAAAAAACATATATATATATATATATATATATATATATATATATATGTTTTAGAATCAATTCTGATTCTCTTATTCTCTAGAGAACTCTGATCTATACATAACTTTTTCTTTCTTCACACTCTACTAAATGAGAAACAGTCTTGGTGACAGGGGAAGGATATCAGAAATAAAATACTACTTGTGACAAATAACATGATTTAATTCTTTAGATTTAATGCAATCTTGTGATGTGAATATGGTTGCAAAATTTATTTTTACTGCCTTTAAGGAAAGAAATTTTATGTGTATTGTAGTAAATGAATGACTAGTACTCAAATTTGCCCTGTCCACTGTAACATTTATGGATGTAAAAATCCAATTTTAAAGCAATTTTATTAATGATCCTTTGGTGATATTTGTTTCATCATTATCTTAGAGACCACATAAGCAAGGATAATATATTAATGAAATGGTCATAATTTCTTATTATCAAAAAGATGTCTCAAAATTCCACATATGCTCATTTAAGGGATAATAAATATATTGAGGGAAACATTATAGTTAAGTCAAAATCTGAAAAACTGTAATGGTAAAACATGCTGCAAAGTTCATATTCTGCAAGTTTCTGGTATATATTGTAAGAAAGAAAACTTTCTAAAAGGTATTTATTTCCTTTTATTTTTTAAAATAATTAATGACTATCTCCAAAACAATTTCTGCAGCTCTGTTCAGTGCTATTATTGAAGGACTAATGGAAGGACATCGCTGCCAGGAAAAAGCACAGAACTGTTTGGTATGATGGGCTGGCCTGTAAGACAGATTGACATGTGTATCTAACTTATCATAATTTGTAGTCATAAGGAAATATTTGAAAATATTTCATAAGCACACCTGCTTCACCTTTAAATTTAATACAATCTTGTGATGTGAATATGGCTTCCAAAATTTATTTCTACAGCCTATAAGGAAAGGCATTTTATGTGTATTGTAGCAAATGAATGACTAGTACTCAGATTTGTCCTGTCCACTGTAAAATTTTTTGGATTTAAAAATCCAAACCTTCATTTCTGTTTGTAAATTTGAAGATAATGTAATATGAGAAAAGAATGTCAAAAATTTACCAGAAATGAGGTGAAAATTAGTACTTAATTTGTCAACTTTTTCTTAAAAACTTATTTTGAAATAAAGGAGTTTCTTCCATTAATGTATAAAGCAAATTCATCCAATTGGACACAATTTCTTTGCCACTGCTGATCACATCAATGTGTTGGATTTCAGTATGACTTTTCAAAAAATAAAGATGAAAAAACAATCCATTTAATTAATTCATTTACCTGGAGTCTCCTCTAGTGGCTGAGAGGAGCCAGACAGAAATGCATTGGGTGTTAAGTAAGGATTCTTGGAGTAGCCAGAACCTGGAGAGAGTCATGGGCAGCTAAGAGAAGAAATCCAGAGATTGTCCCAGAGATGCTAAGCAATGACCCACAGATGCTTGGAATGAAAGCCAGTGCAATCAGAAGCTGGAAGAAATGGATCATGAGCATGGAAGGACCTCAGATTCCTGCCATGTGATTTCCCAGCTGACAGAGTTGTCCTAGAAGTAGGATGTATTTCTTCCAAGGAGACATCTTCTTATTGATGCCTTAATTTGAACATTTTTACAACCTTAGAATTATAACCTGTAACAATAAATCCCCTTTCCAAAAGGAAATCTATTCCTGGTATATTGCATTCAAACAGCCTTAGAAAACTGAAACACCAAGGAATACATTTTTTGCAAATAATTATATGAATGTTATTATCACAGGACATTGCCATGAGAACCTATAAATATACATTCAAACGTCAGGATTGCCATCTGATTTGGATATATGCAGGATTCCATGGAGAATGTGACTGAAGACCCTATATTGAAGTTGATTGGCTGCATGGATGATTCTGATCTGTATCTTCTTATTTTTATTATTTTTTTTAGCAATTTGCATCTTTACTCTGGTAGGAAATTTGGGACTGGTTGTATTGAGGGTTGGGAATTCCTGGCTTCAATGTTCCATGAACTATTTTCTGAGTGTGTTGTCATTGTTGGATTGCCTATTGTTGTTCAGCTGTCATCCCAAAAATGTCAGTCAAATTGCTGGCAAAGAATATAACATTTTCAATTCTTGGACACTGAGCTGGTTTAAAGCTGTTATGTATCCCAGAAGAGACCATGTTCTTTTAATCCATTGCTGAAGGTTCAGACCTGTTGTCAGTGGAATTTCAATTGGATTTTGACCCATTCCACTCAAGATGGGCCTTAATCCTTTTACTGGAGTCATTTATGAAAGGATAAAGGACAAAAAACCAAGAAAGCACAGATAAAAAAACCCAGAGAATCTAAGCTAAGACCTGCAGGATGCAAAGAGGAAGTCACTGAAAGCAGAAGCTGAAAGCAGCAAAACTGAGGATTAAACAACAAGCAGACACCAGCTATGTCCCCATGTGACAGAGGCGTCCCTGATGCCAGCAGCCTTTCTTCATAGTCCAAGTGTCACTTTGTTGATGCCTTATTTTGGGCATTTTCATGGCCTAGAGCCATAAATTGTAAATTAATAAATCACCATCGTGAAAGGTAACCTATTTCTGGTATACTGCATTCTGGAAGATTTACCAAACCAAAACAGATGTGCAACGCAGATACTTTTGGGACTACAGAGTGCTTTCTCTTGGTTGCAATAGCTTGTGATCACCGTGAAGGTAGTTTCATATGTCAACTTGTCCAGAAGAGGACAAGCAAGCACTGGTCTAATTGTTACAGCAAAGGCATTTCATGGCTGATTCATAAGCCAGAAGGCTAGTTTATTAAATCATGAGTCATTTGATTGCATCTATCACTGATTACATCTATAAGCAACTAAGCAGAGAATCTTCCACAATGACAGAATCCAAGCAATTGAATTTAATCCAATCAGTCAGAGAGTTTGAAGGGGGAGTTGTTGACATCAGCACACATTGGAGAGAGAACTTTCATCTCTTCTTCAGCAAGCCAGTTTCTCCTGGGGAATTTACCAAAGATCCCCATCCAACTTATAGCTCAAAGCCTCCCCGACGGAATTCAGACTCATGAATACCCACAATAGCATGACACACTTTTATAAAATCTCATTCTGACAGATATCTCCTGTTAGTTCTGTTTCACTAGAGAGCCCTGACTAATACAGCTTGGCATTTGGAGCGATGATTGAGAAACAGAATCTTAGAAATGGGATTTTACAATTGCTTTTCCATTCAGATTAGATTTAAAGGCTCTAAGGATTCTATTCCCAATAATCAATATGGCACTGACAGTCCATGGCATGAGTTAAGAAAGCAGATACACAAAATATCACCCTTTGGTTCTCCTAATTGCACACCTTAGGAGATATGAGCGAAGGCTCTGGGGGAAAGTATTTTGGGCATCTTAACAGTTTTGTGTAGTTAAGAGATATAATGATGTTGTCTGGTTTTGAATAGGCTAGACACTGTTATAAGAGAAAGGGATGAGCTGAAGCCTTCAAGTTTGCAACTTAAATGCCATATGGAAGATATAAAAAATCTACATGTGTCCTGAAAGAAAAATTTATTTCCTGTGGCCAAAGAATTGAGATCTCTGAAAATCAGACCCTGAGTCTCTCTATGAGAGTAGCACATTTACAATGTCAACTAAATCTTAACCTTGCAGAGGGTCTATTATTAAATTAAAGGCATTGATTAGAAAAGAATGGGATACTGAAAATTGAGATGGGGAATATGGATTGATAGCGATGGTAGTGGAGACATTGGAAAACTAGATTCTCCTGAGTCATTGCTAGATAAGCCTCTAAATGTCTTTCCTGAGGAAACAACACCACTGTATCCACCCTGCCCTGAGGAAATAATCCCACAATCTGTAGCTTGGCCCTGAGAAAACGGCTTCACAACCTACAGTCTCTCTTGGGAAAATACCTGACCTCCAGTCTGACCTGAGGTGTCTTCCACCCAACTTCTGCTAAAGAGACTAAACCTTCAGCATCTGCTAAATCTGTAACCATATTCCCTGGGAAATAGCCCTCACTTCTCTGCCTGGAGAGATTAGCCCTCCTTTACCAAATAAAACTCCAACAGAATGCCCTAAGATAATTTTTATGAAGGAAACTTTTAATTCTTTTAATGACCCAACTCTTCATCACTCTTTTTTTCAAGACCTATAACTAGACTAAAGTCCCAACAGGCCCCCAAAGGTGAGGTACAAAGTATGACCCATGAAGAAGTAGGCTACATGCCAAAAAAATGACATGAATTTTCTAATCTAGATAGACAGAAATCAGGTATATATGTGGGAATGGATATTAAGGGTATGGGATAATGGTGGAAGCAATAAAATGTTAGATCAAGCTAAATTTATTGATATGGGCCCATTTAGCAGAGATTTTGCATTCAATGTTGTGGCATAAGGAGTTAGAAAAGGTATTAGCAGTTTGTTTGGGTGGTCTGCTGAAACATGGACCAAAAGGTGGCTAATAATATTGGAGGTTGACTTGCAAATATTGTCCTGGTATAATATGGAGGAGGGTATTCAATGGCTTAGAATGATTGGGATGTTAGATTTGATTTATCATGGAAAACCTGGTCATATAGCCCAAGAATGTCTAGTGGTTGCATTCTTTTACAAGGACCATGAAGAATATATTTGTGCAACTAGCTTCATCTTTCCTGAAGAGTTCTATGTGCAGCCTTGTCAAAAGGTCAGTTATTACTGTGGGAACTCCTGTCACTGAGCTGGAATCCTTCAATACAATGGTGATGCTCAGATCCTGAGTTGGCAGAAGCCATGTTGCAGCACTTAATTGCTAAAGACAGAGTAAGTGTGGCTACCATAATATGAGGACAGAAGATTCAAAGCAGCAGTCAAAATAATCTGACTAACAGAGACTTATAGCATTGGTTAGTAGATCATGCAGTACCTAGTAGGAAAATTGAGGGCAAGTCTACTGAATTCTTGTTTGAGCTACATGAGTAAAGGAGTATTAAGCGTGATAAACGAAGTTTAACTTAAATTGCAAAAACACAGTCACAAGCCCTTAATGCTCATACAAGAGACAGTTTATAGATGTAGAACCTCTTAAATGAGGAGGCCAGGTACCCTTGTGGAAAGACCCTGTTTCACTCTCAAAAATTTATACTGTTCCTCCCAGCCTTCCCCAAGGATACCAGCAGCATCTTACCAGGGTAACTGTGCACTGGGGGAAAGGAGGTAATCAGACATATCATGGATACTGGCTCCAAAGTGGCATTATTTCTCTGAGACCCAAATCATCAGTCTGGTTCATGATTCAAAGTACTGGCTTATGGAAATCAGATGATTGAAGGATTTTTAGCTCAGGTACATCTCACAGAGCTTCCAGTGTGCTCCCATACACATTCTGTGGTCATTACCCAGTTCTGAAATGAAAAAAATTGAATAGATATACTCAGCAACTAGCAGAAACACCAGAATTGTTCCCTGTTTCATAGAATGAGGGCTTATGGGCTGTGTATTAGTTAGGGTTTAGAATCAACAGGAAATATTCATAAATATAATATTTATAAAAGCATATCACATAACCATGGGAACATAGACTACAAATCCGCAGGGCAGGCTGTGAAACTGATGACTCCAATTGAAGGTCCGGATGAACTTCACAGGAAAGGATCACCAGCTGAAGCAGAAAGTGAGCCTGTCTCTTCTAAATCCTCTTTAAAAGGCTTCCAGTGATTAGATTTAGCATCCTTCATTGTAGAAGACACTCCCTGTGGCTGATGACAAATGGAATTGCTGTGGATGTAGTCAACGTGATCATGATTTAATTCTATGAAATGTCCTCACAGTAAAAGTCAGGCCAGCACTTGTCCAACCAGGCAAACATGTGCCATCACCTGGCCAATTTGACACATGAACCTGACCGTGATAGTCCACACCTTGTCATCTTGGCAGCTATACTCATCACCTTAAACCATATCTAATTTCTAAATAGAAAACAATGAAAAACATTTTGTTTTCACCTAACAATACTTAACTGTCATGCATTTAATTGGAAACGCATTAAAACTCTAGCAAACCTGCATTACTGTCCTTGTTTTTGTAACTGATCATGTGGTCATAGTTCATATTTATCACTATGTTCTTCCATTACCCATTCCATGTTACCTTTATCCTCAGCAAGCACTTCAGCTGAATATAGTTCTCTGCCTGGTGGGGTGACCCAAACCTTCATTTCTGAAGTTTCAGAGACATTGGTAGTCCTGCTTGGATTGGATTGCTACAATTCTCCACTGATTTTAACAGGGCATGGTAGTACTAAAAGATGCCCTAGGGGATGTCCTATATTCCAGGAAAACTCTTCTTTACTTCCATTGTGTAGTTGCAGTCCTTTTTCCCCATGATAGTCAGGGTCAATCACCCCAGTCAGCAATGTAATTCCCTTATGTGCTTGTTGATCCAAGGGCAAGAGTAGCCCATAGTGACCAGGCAGCAGTCTGAGTCCAGTTCAACAGAATCATTGTTGTTTCTATTGCTGGAAGCACTCCCCTTTTGGAACTAAAACTTGTAGACCAGCAAAGCTCAGGGCCACAGAGACAGATAGTGGCAATTTTCCTAGAGGATCACTAAGGATAATCATGAGTGTTACCACTCCCATTTCCACCCTTTGTTTCCTGGACCCATGGATCCTGGCTATGGGAGAAACAGCATTGTGGGAGTTAGGTTCAGGTGTCAATTTGGCTAGGTGAAGGTGCCTAGTTCTATTGCTGTGTACATGAGCCAATGACATGTGAACCTCATCTGTTGCTGATTACATCTACAGTTGGATAAGAGGAATGCCTGCTGCAATAAATTATGTTTGATTTAATCGGTTGGTGTTTAAAAGAGAGAGTTCAAAGTAGTACAGCCTAAGCAGCTCAATATATTTCATCTCAGCACTCACAGCTCAGCCCAGGTCTTTAGAGATGCAGAACTGAATCACCCCAATGAAAGTTATTGGATCCCAGAGGCTTGTAAAGAAGGCCAGCAGAGATCTCCCTGAACCATCCCATGTAAGAAAGAACTTCAGTTGAAAGTTAGCTGTCTTTTGTCTGAAGAACTATATGTTAACTAAGTAATTCACTTTTTATTGAAAGCCAATCCATCCCTGGTGTGTTGCATTCTGGCAGCTAACAAACTAGAGTAAGCAGCATAGAGTGGACAGTGATTCAGAGCATACTCAGCTTCCTGGAGAATATTAGCCCAGCCTTTCGAGGTGTTGCCACATAGTTGGCACCTTCATTGAATTTTCATTAGGCCATTCCACCATTCTGTCAATCCAGCCATTTCTGAATGATGGGGAACATAGTAAGACAAGACCATTCGATGAGCACATTCCCATTGCTGCACTTCATTTGCTGTAAAGGGTGTTCCTTGATCAGAAGCAAAGCTGTGTGGAATACTGTGATGATGGATAAGGCATGGATGGTAGTCCTGGCAGAAGTAATGTGTTCAGGGAAAGCAAACCCACATGCAGAGTATCTGTCTATTCCAGTTAGTTCAAATTGCTGCCCCTTTCATGAAGGGAAGGTTCCAATGTAATCAAACTACCATCATGTAGCCGGCTGCTTACCTTGGAGAATAGTGAACTATTGGGGTCTGAGTGTGGGTCTCTGTTGCTGGCAGATTGGGCACTCAGCAGTGGCTGCACACAGGTCAACCTTGGTGGCCATGTTTCTGAGTTCATGCATAAAATCCATCTCTACCAACATGCTCACTTTGTTCAGGAGCCCATCTTACAATGATAGGAGTTGCTGGGGAGAGAGGCTGACTGGTATCCACAGAAAAGGTCACCTTATCCACTCGATTATTAAAACCTTCCTCTGCTGAAGTTATCCTCTGGTGCACATTCACGTGGAACACAAATATCTTCATGTGTTTAGCTAACTCAGAAAAGCCTATCCAATACCCCTTCCCTAGACCTCTTTGTTACCAATTTTCCAATTATGGTTTTTCCAAGTCTGTGACCATTCTACCACACCATTAGCAACGGCCCGTGAGTCAGTATACAAACAAACCTCTGGTCAGTTCTCCTTCTAAGCAAAATAAATAACGAGGAGCAGTGCTCAAAGTTGTGCCCACTGGGAGGAGTTCATCTCACCACTTTCCTTCAAAGACACCCCAAAAAGGGGTTGCAGTGCCCCAGCGGTGCACTTTTGGGGGGTACCTGCATATTCTGCCAAACCATTTGTAAACCACATCCAAGTTTTCTCTTCCTCTGTCAATGCACTGTAAGAAATTACCCAAGAGGCCATAGCTCTGGTCTGGGAAAGAGAAGAAAATGTGGCAGGAGTGAAGGTCATGGGCATTTGGGCCACTGCCTCATTTAATTTACTTGTGACTTCAGGACCTCCTCTGGCCCTATCTCATATATACCATTTCCCTTTTATGAGGGAATGCTACTACACATGACCAACTTTATGACTTGGTGGTTCAGACAACACCCAGATTATGATAGGCAACTCAGGCCAAGCTTATTCTCAAAAGGAGAGTTGTTATCTGCAGCAGATGGTAAGGCCTTTCTCCAAAATCCTAAGGGTGTGTATTGTGATTCTCCTATAGCAGCCTGCCAAAGACACCAAACGTCTCTTCTCCTTGCCACTGATACTTCCAGCACCATTGGATCTGCTGGATCATATGGTCCAAGTGACAGAGCAGCTTGTACAGCAACCTGGACCTGTTACAGAGCCTTCTATTGTTCAGGTCCCCAGTCAAAATTAGAAGCTTTTATGGTAACTCATCACTCAGTAAATGTGTAGGAGTGGCACACCCAAATGAGGAATATGTCATCACCAAAATTCAAAGAGGCCAACTAGGCACTGTGGCTGTTTTTTTGGTTGTAGGAACCTCCAGATGCAGCAACTTAAACTTCACCTTAGAAGGGATATCTAAACATGGCCCACACCACTGGACACCTAGAAATTTCAGGGAGGTGGAAGGCTCCTGTGTTTTTGTTGGATTTCTCTCCCATCGTCTGACACACAAATGCCTTACCAGTAAGTGTAGAGTAGTTGCTACTTCTTGCTCATGAGTTTCTATCAACAGGATATCATAAACAGAATGGGCCAATGTGATGTCCTGTGGGAGGGAGAAATGATCAAGTTCCCTGAGGTCAAGATTATGACATTGGCCTGGAGAATTTATATACCCCTGAGGTAGGACACTGAAAGCATGATGTTGATGCTACCAGCTGAAAGCAAACTCTTTCTGGTGGTCCTTACTAACAGCTATCAAAAAAAAGTTTTCCAGATCAATAGCTGCATAGCATGTACCAGGGGGTGTAATGA
>PVIY010006135.1:14306-89053 GCA_004026745.1 Myrmecophaga tridactyla
TTTTCCCCAATACACAGTTACCCTGGTCAAAGGTCACCAGTCTTCTTTTGGAAGGCTTGGAGGAAGATTAACATTATAAATTTGTTGCAATGTAACAGGGTTCTCCCCAGAAGGGACCTGGCCTCCCCTTCATTCATGGGGCTCTGGGTCTGAAAATGGTTTCAAGTCTGGAAATTGATTAAGGTGCCATGATTCTGTGTTTTTGTAGTTCTAGTTAGAATTCTGCCCAGATGATCTAGAATTCTTCTATTTATACAACTCAAACAAGAATTTCATTGACTGCCCATCTATTGCACTTCTAGGTACCCCATGATTTACTAGCCAATGCCACGTATCTCTACAAGTAAGATTATTTTGACTCCTGCTTTGAGTTTGCTGTCTATCATAATAGCCACATCAACCCTGTCTTTGGTAACTAATATGAGCCAAGGCTGCCACCTGGTTTCTGCCAACTCAGGATCCAGTCATCTGCTTTATGTTTAAAGATTCCAGTTCAGTGACAGCAGTTCCCACAGTAATATCTGTCCTACAGAGAAGAGCAACTACAGAACTTTTCAGGGATGATGGCACTAGTCTCACAAATTTATTTCTCACTCTTCTAGTAAAAGCTGTACCCTCTGGACATTCCTGGCATGTAAGTGCAGGCTTTGTATGATAAATCCACCCTAACATCCTAATCTCTCTAATCCTCTGGATCCCCTCATCTACATTATACCAGGGCAGTTCTGGCATTTCAACTTTAGGTACTGTTGGCCACCTTTTGATTCATGTTTCAGCCAACCATTCAAACAAACTGTCAATGCCTTTTCTAATCCCTTGAGCTATAACATTGAATGCAGAATCTTTGTCTAGTGTGCCCAAATCAATAAATTCAGCCTGATCCATCCTTATATTACTCCCACCATTATCCCAGACCCTTTAGATCCTTTGCCACACATGTTCCCCAGATTTCTGTCTATATAAATTTGAAATCTCACACAGTTATTCTGGAGTATAACATACCTCCTCAAGTGTGATATTTTGTACCTCACCTATAGGGTCCTGTTCGAACTTTAGCCTAGTTATAGGTCTGGAAGAAAGGACAGGTGATGGGGGTGGGTGATCAAAATAATTAGAAATATCTTCCAAGCCATTTGCTTCAGGGCATTCATTTGCAGTTTCTTCTGGTGAAACAGGATTAATCATTCTAGGGCTAATCCCTTCAGTTGCAGGTTGGGTGTCCAACTCCTCATGGCAGGCTAGAGGTGGGCCATCTATGTCCTCAGGGCAGACTGTTAAAGGGCTATCTAGAGAAGACTCAACATGACCTAGGGTTTCAACCTCATCCCTGACATCATTGTCAATCCATATGCCCTCATCCCATTTTTCAGGGTTCCATTCATTTCCAATTAATGCCCTCTACTTTAACGAAAGACACCATACAAGATTGAGATTTGTTTATGTTGTAAAGTTGCTGCTCTAACAATAAGATTCTGAGTCTGATTTTCAGAGCTCTCCAGTCTACAGCTGCATGTGATAAGATTCTCCTTCAGGACACTCATAGAAGTGTTTACATCTCTCAGACAGTGCATAAGCTTCCTATTTGAAGCTTTAAGCCCATCCCTTTCTGTCATTAATGTATACAGTGTTTCTAACAACAATCAGTCAACATCTCCTTACACTCTATTTCTGCAAAAATCTATGAAGGTGTCAAGAACATTATCCCCAGAGCCTGGCTTCATATAAGCAAATCTTTAGAGAAATCAAATTCTGATAGTTTGACTATCCCTTTTGCCAACTCACCCCATGGATTATTGGTATCATTCTGATTACAGGAATCAGAGTCCTTAGTGCCTCTGAGTCCAGTTAGAGTAGATAACCAATCATAATAACTCTTTTTTCTGTTTCTTATGAAGCAATCCTGGTATCCAGCTGTATTAGTTAGGTGCGGAGGGCCAGGAAGTATAAATCAAACCCCAGCAGGGAAAGTCCCCAAGAGTTAAACTATAAACAATGTTAGGTAACTGGGGGAATGGGATGTGTTTTGGCAGCAGCTAATGACATTTTTTTGCTTCTATGATTATTCTTGCTGGCTAGGAACTGCTAAACCACAACATGATCTTAGCCTTATAAGCTCCCCTTGAAAACCTCTGGGGGCTACTCTCTGAATCTTCCTTCTTGGAGGATTCTGAGGCTGTCACTGGCTTGCTAATAAAGACCTCAAGTTGGCTTGCAGTTTTGAATTGTGTGGTCACTGTTTCAGTGTGGCCCACAACATTAAGGTTCTCTAGAGAAAGAGAATCAAAAGGAAATATCTGTAAATAGATAACTTATAAAAATGTCTCACATAACCATGGGAATGTAGAATCCAATATCTATAGAGCAGGCTGTGAATCTGACAGCTCTGATGGAGGGTCTGGATGGTCTCCATTGTAGAGGCTCATCAGCCAAAGCAGGAAGAGAGGAGAGATGTTCCCTCAGAATCCTCCCTAAAAGCCTTCCATTGATTTGATTAAATGTCACTCACTGTAGAAGACATTTCCTTGGCTGATTATAAATGGAATCAGCTGTGGATGCAGCAGACAGGATCATGATTTAATTCTATGAAATGTACTCCTGGCAACAGACAAGCCAGCATTTACCAAACCAGACAAACAGGTACCACAATCTGGCCAAGTTGACACGTGAATCTGACCATGACAATAGGGAAGTTCTCTGAAGTTTTCCCAGCCATGCCCACATTTTCTTCTGAGCATTTGATGAAGACCTGCAGAGAAGATCAAGAGCATGATTGTAAAACCCTTGATTCTAGAGATCTGTCATCTACCTAATTAGGACTGTAGCCCAAAAATTTATGTGATGGTTTGAAACTATTATGTCCTCCATAAAAGCCATGGTTTAATCCAGATCAAATCTTGAGGGGCAGCACTTATTGCTTCAGGGTGGAAACCTTTTATTAGATTGTTTTAATGGATATTAACCCATTCAGTTGTGTGTTTGACCTCTTGGTTAGATTGTGGACTTGGAAATATAATTCATTCAATTGTGCATGTGGGCTTTTTGATTGAATGGATATGTGACTCTATCCATTCAAGGCAGGACTTGCTGAGTTTACTAGAGTTCTTTAAAATGGGAAACATTTGGTAGTTTGGTTCAGGTGTCAACTTGGCCAGGTGAACATGCTTAATTCTGTTGCTATGGACAGAAGCTAACGGTGCATGAATCTCATTTGTTGCTCATTACATCTGCAGTTGGCTAAGAGGCACACCTACTGTAATGAGTTTTGGTTGATTTAATTGGCTTGTGCTTAAATAGGAGAGCTCAATGTAGCACAGCCAAAGCAACTCAGCATATCTCATCTTGGCAGTCACAGCTCAGTCCAGGCCTTTGGAGAGGCAGAAAGGAATCACCTCAGGGAAAGTTGTTGGAACCCAGAGGCCTGGAGAGAGGACCAGCAGATATCACCCTGTGCCTTCCCATGTAAGAAAGAACCTCAGTTGAAAGTTTGCTGCCTTTCCTCTGAAGAACTAAGGAAATCAATCCCATTTTATTAAAAGTCAATCCGCCTCTGGTATTTTGCATTCCAGCAGCTAGCAGACCGAACTCCTGATATGCAGACACTTGGAGAACAATTGCCTCAAAACACTGACACACATGTTTGGAAATACAGAAGCCACAGCATATGGCAGGAAGTAAGTAAAGGAGAGGAAGATATAGGAGTATCAGTGCTGAACACAGACAGAGATGTTTAGGGAGGCAGAAATAAAATGTCCCCAGAGAAGCTGTTTGATATCAGAAGCCAAAGAACCAGCAGACACCAGTCACATGCTTTCCCAGCTTATGGAGGTTTTCCAGACACATAAACCTTCTTTAAATCCTTGTATACTTTAGTTTGGACATTTTTATGACCTTAGAACTGTAAACTTATAACATAATAAATCCATTTTATAAAAGCAGTTCCACTTCTTGTATATTGTATTCCAGCAGCTTCACAAACCAATGACATTTGGCTTTAATAACTCTATGAAATGTACTTTAGCAATTATATAATGTTTATTCTTTCTGTGAAATAAGCATATAGAATATTCTACTTATCTGCTAATATGGTAGCCACATTTTTCTCCCCTTGTCTCACAAAAGTAAAACAGTTCATTTGTCCAATCCCATCTTCTTGAAGGGCATACCCTCCTTGATAATTGATTTATTTTATGTTTTCAACCTTCACTTTCTGCTGTGCTCATTAAAAGTTATGGATTTTAAGACATTGCTTTTATAAAATTATCAGGTTTGAAGAAACATTCTTTACAGATTTTGGCATCATAAGTTCTATATTTCTTTCAAAATCTTTTTCATTAAACTTCCTAAGCTGTATTAGGTGGAGGCAAGTCTATTCCCATTTGGGGAGCTTTGATTAGTTTACTGGAATCCTACAAAATAGAACAATAAGAGAGAAAGGCAGGATTAAGAGAGAGCAGAACAGAATGATCTAGACAGAAGAAGCAGAGTCCACCAGCCAGTGACTTTTGTAAATGAAGAAGAAAAATGCCTCCTGTGGAGCTTCCTGAAACAGGAAACCAGGAGAGGAAGCGAGCAGATGATGCCATGCTCACCACATGCCCTTCCAGATGAGAAAGACACGCTGACCATGATAACCATGAGCCTTTGCAGATGAGAGAGTAACTCTTTGTTTGCCATGTGCCCTTCCATTGAGAGAGAAACCCTCAACTTCATTGGCCTTCTTGCACCAAGGTTTCCTTCCCTGGATGCCTATGATTGGACATTTCTATAGACTTGTTTTCATTGGGTTATTTTCTCTGCCATAGAACTGTAAAGACTGCTACATCTCCAAACATTGGGGTGATGGCCAGAATCTAAGGTCAATCATTCTCAAGTGATTGGGTGGTGATTGAGCAGTTCACAATGCAAGACACATTTCAACCCTTTTAGAACAGTGAGATGGTAGCCTCTCCCTAGTACCTGGGGAATATACCCCACCTTCTCTGAATTCTGGGCACCAGACCTCTTCCTGAAGAATCAAGAGGACAAGATCTCCTGATTATCTGAAAAATGGGGTGGAAGCCCTCCCTCTGCAAGCCCTGGGGCATAGTCAACTTGTCCACATATATTGGTGGGTCCACTATCTTAGCCTGAAAAGATGTCTTTGTTCCTGACTTCAGCTTCCATGAGTCTGCCATTGTAGTAATTTTCCTTTTTACCTGTCCTTTTTCTATTCATTTTAGTCCAAAATGACAGTGGTTCCAAACATACAGATCTTGCAAAAATCCTGTTGTTTCAATTGCAGTATAGAGGAGTCCCATCATGGAGAAAGATCTTCCACAGATCTTTCCTGGGTCATTGCACCTCCCATCCTTACTCATACACAAGTGGCTGACTGCATGATATTCAGTTAAATCTTCAGAGAGCACTATTCTCTGGGGGCACCCACTCTCAGAATTTTCATTTTCCATAAGCTTAGAATTTCAATCAATTTCTGTTTGTGTGTGTGTGTGTGTGTGTGTGTGTTGCATGCTCAGGGGTTCAATTCTCAGCTTATCCCCTTATGTTCACATTTTACTATAAGCTGCAATAAAAACCCAGGATGCACTTGAAGCATCATTAGGGAATCTCATCAGTTAAATATCCAAGTTAATCACATTCAAATTCTGCTATCCAACGGATATCAAGACTCAATTTTGCCAAATTCATCCACACTTTCAAACAAGGGTCACCTTCCTTCCAGTTTGCAATGACACAGTCATCATTTCTGTCTCAGACCTCTTTAGAAGATCCTTTGGAATCCATATTTTTACCAACACTTTCTTCAAAGCAGTTTTGGTCTTTTCTATCAGGCAACTCACTAATCATCCAGAATTTTTTCCCCTTAATGAGTTATAAAGCCATTCCTGCATTTTTGGGATTTGCTATCATGGTAGCCTACTCTTCTAACACAAAATTCCCTTTTAGTTCATTAACGATGATGAAATGCAATATAACAGAAATGAGTTAGCTTTTCGAATGGGAATTTATTTGCTTAAAAGTTTACAATTCTGAGATCTGGAAAATGTGCAAATCAAGGATCAACAAGACAATACTTTTTCACTGAAGATCAACTTCTGGTGATCCTCAACTCCTCTGTCACTTGGACAGGAACATGGTGATGTCCACAAGTCACTCCACTTTTTTCCACAAGTGTTGTTGCTTCCAGCTTCTGGGTCAGTGGCTTCATCTCTGAGCTTCTGTGTTTGTCCTTATCCCTCAATTGCTCTGGAGCTTTTCCTGTGTCTTCTTCTACCTTTTATCCTCTTATAAAGGGCTCCAGTAATAAGATTAAGACCCACTTAGAGTGACATGGGTCATATCTCAACTTAAGCTAATATCCTACTTGCTAAAAGATCCAACTTATAATACATCCACACTCACAGGAATGGATTAGCTTTAAGAACATGGTCTTCTTCTGGGTTGCTTACAGCTTCAAACCTTCATGGATATATATAAATCAATTGTATTATCATCAATTAATGTAAGATTCACAACGTAATTCACCCAGCTATATAGAGAGGAAGTGAGGCTTTGGCCATTAAATTACCTATTAATGCTTACTCAATTGAACATTGACTTTTACTTTCTTGTGTCATGATTCTTTAAATACATCAAAAGACAGTACACTAAAATAATGAAACCAATTTGTGCAAACATTGTTGTGATTGAATATGATACATCTGCTGTATAGATCAAATAGGGGACACTGGCAAAACCGAATGGTGAAACTGCACCATGTTTTCCTTCCCATGCCTCAAAAACACCCATTTATCAGCTAGTACACACTCTTAGAAAGAAGTTAGTTATGCTTCACCAGCCAATGCAAAACACTTGTAATTGTGGGCTTTATAGGAGCCTCTTATACATAGGTCAAATTGTATCATAAATATTTAATAACAAAATCAAATAGTGGCTGAAAATAAAGTGCAATAAAATTGTGTAAATTCTTAAATATACTTAAAAATAAGCATTACACATACAGAGGAAAATAATTCAAAGAAAATATCTAAAGATTAACATTTCATTCTCCTATTTGAATTTCATTGTATTCTATCTCTATGTCACACTTTTAAATATAAAAATATGTCACTTTGAAACATGTGCTAATCCATCTCTTGTGAAATAGATTAATTAAGTATTTCTCTACAAATATTCTCCTCATTGCCCAGCCGTAATTACAGCATGAAAAAGAGATCCAAAATATGTTGCTCAATGTTATGAATTTCTGTGGGGAACTCACCTCTCTGTTACTAACCTAACATGAAAGAATTAGTCCTTGAATTTTTCAACATTGGAATCATGCCAAGTAACATACCTTAGGAATTGGCCCCAGAGCTTACCAGATACTATCATTATGAGCAATATTCAATATAAGTGTGGTTATGGCATTAACAAGGCACAATGCAGGGCACATTTTGTTCTGCTTGTGCTCACAGTAGCTCACTGGTGTTCTTGTGAAACATAATTTCAAGATTAACTTTCTATTTGACCAGAACCTGAACAAAAACTTTAGGTTGATATTTTGCTCCAGAATTAAAAGAAAGACATGTATAAAAAATTAAACAATGTTATCTTGAAGTATTACAAATATATATTTGAAATTTCAGGCTCCTTAGCTTACATGCTGTATTTGTGAGAAAATATTTATGAGATAATGCTGGAAGTGTTTATTCACCTATTTTGGCTTAAGGTAAGTATTCTAAAAATTAGCATATCTTAGTTTACAGAAAAATAAGAGAATATAATTTAATGAAATGCAAATATATGCATATCATGTCATACTTACCTAAATTTTTCCAGGATTTATAGAAATATAAATAAAGAACTCATGATATCAAATAAATCAAGCAATGTCTATATATTAAAAATAGGTGATTTGAAAAAAATATTAGTTTAGATAATCACTTGAATGATATACCTGTGAAAAATCAATAGTAAAATGCATTCTATGACATTAATTCTCTCCTGTAAAGCAGTAAAGTAGCCTGAGGATTTAATTTAAGATCTGTCATTTTTATTAAGTAAAATTGGATACAAAGAACAGAAAATGTTGTATTAATTATCTCTATCATTATTCACTACATATCTAGTACATTTCGTTTGTTCTTATGAAATTAGTTTAAAGTAAATAGAGTATTATGAGTATGATCTTTTGACTCAAAAATCTTGGTAGAATCATTGCACCAGCAACACTTCAATGGTTCTGACTGAATAACTTTGTGTTCCCTTTTATTATCTAAAATAATTGTGCAGTGGTAGTACCTCTGATTTAATATTTTCACCTAGATAAATAGGTAAGTAACAGGAAGTTTTTATAATAGTTCAGGTACATTTTAATTATTCAAAATTTATGAGTTTCTATTAGCTAAAATGGAAATGATGTTTTATACTGAATATATATTTGGTAGCCAAGTTAAGAATTTTTCACTCACTTTTCAAAATGTGTTATAAATTTCTAGGAATATGAAACTAACTTATAAAAATGCATAATTATTTATATGAACATATAATATTTTGAAATCATTCATGCCAAGTATCACCTTTGATTTCCCTACAGTTTACAAATGTTGAAAGCCATGGGGAGTAGGAATAACACAAATGTGCCTCACTTCATTCTTATGGGATTGACAGACTCTGAAGTGATTCGGCCAGTCCTCTTTATGTTATTTCTCCTGACATACCTGGTTGCTGTGCAGGGGAATGCAGGGATGATACTGATAATTCAGCTGGATCCCAATCTTTGCACACCCATGTACTTTTTCATTAGTCACCTGTCATTTCTTGACCTTTGTTACTCCACAGTCATTATACCTAAAACCTTAGAGAACTTACTATCCTCCAGTAAGTATATTTTATTCATGGGCTGCTTCACCCAAATGGCCTTTTTTGCCTTCTTGGGCATCACTGAATGTTTCCTACTTTCTTCAATGGCTATGACTGCTATGTAGCCATCTGCAACCCTCTTCACTACACTTTGGTTATGTCCACAAGGCTCTGTTATGTTCTCATCACTGCACCCTATACAATGGGTTTTATTCAATCATTAGTCATTGTTCATTATGTGAGTAGTTTGCATTTCTGCAACTCCAATGTTATCTATCACTTTTTCTGTGATACAACTCCAATTTTAGCCCTATCTTGCATGAACACTCATGATATTTATTTTCTAAACAGATTTGCATGCTTTAATATGTTTGAATTTCAGTTGAGCTATCCCTTATTTGACCACATATAATCTGATATATTTCCAAGAATGTGTTTTTGTAAATAGTAGCATTTTAGGCACAAAATATACAGTAGCCTTGTGGTTCAAAAATATGCATTTAATGAGCAAAAATATAAAAAATTTAAAAACCACGGCAATATCATTGAAATTGTATCACAGAAATCCACAAGCTTATTCAAATTTGAGTGAATTTTATCATGGAAACCTTTGTCAGATCATTCCATTTCGTCTTTTGAAAAAATATATAGTACATATTAAAATTGCTGCTTTGGACTAGAAAATCTAAGGTTTGTATTCCAGAACTGCCAACTTTTATCTATACGTCCCTTAGTAAGTCACTGAATATTTAAATCTAATTACCTGAAAAGATATTTTACAGATTATATAAGATTATGAATAGAAAGAATTTAATGTAGTACTAACAAATCTTCATGATGACAATCATCAGAATGTCTACAATCTTGTAAAATTTGGAATACACAATAGCTTTTGCTGTGCAATTGTTCATTTGTCCTTTATAAATACTTTTGACTAATCTTCTTCATAAGCAAATATCTGAAAAAGAAAAAGAGCAATTCAATATTTTTTCATAAACCAAAGTAAAATATGGTGATAAAATTTTTATAGAAAAAAGTATTTGTGAACATTGATGAAACACTGGGAAATATTTTAAATTATTAAAGAAAATAGAAACATCCTAGCAATTTTTGAGAGGCTTCTTCATGGTCTTCTAGACTCATATTTTGAATAGCTATACATAATATTGTACATATGTTTATATTTATTAGTCAATTTCTATTTCTATTGTGCAGCTTTTGTTTTACATTCAACACTAAATCCTTTGGTTATCCTTTGACATTTATGCTTGGGAGATGAATATTTCCTTGGTATATCAGTTAAGTCAAGAATTTCTACTTGCAATACATTAAGACCTGAAGTTTTGTAAATTCATCAAGTTAAATATTTGCACATGCTTGTCTCTGTTCTGTGTGTACTTACTAATCATTTGAAAACCTTACCATTCTGTGGTGCATCAAAAAGCTTCAGTGATTACTATTTCTTTGTATAATTCCAATATAAGTATAAACAAATTTCCTTTTTCCTGGATGTCATATGTTCTTTAAAACCATAACATTTTGAATTAAATTTTGGTTCATTTGCTTTTAGCTATTATGGAAGCGAAAAGTTGCATAGCCAAGAATTTATAATGAATCCAAATTTTGTACATCCCATGAATTTTTGTCAGGTGGCTGCCAATAATTTCTTTTGAGAATGTTTCTCTGCTATTTAGAATTGCAATTTTAATTTTTATAGCTATGCAATATATATTTAAGAAAATATGTATCTTTCACTTTCTTATATTTGATTATTTGTATTTGTACTTAAACTTAGATTATTAGATAAGCTTTTTTTTGCTTCAAGTGATTTTTAGCTTTCTTTTATTGTAAAAAATAACATTCATACCAAAAAGCAATAAATCTCAAAGCGCAATGCAACAACTGGCCCTAGAACAGACTTTAGAGTCAAGCATGGCCTACAATTGCACAATCCCATGTCCTTCCTTCTAGCTGCCCCAAGATACCAAAGACCAAAAGGAAAAGCAATACAACAATTTGGCAGTCACACATCCATCAAATCCCCCCTCACTTCCACAACTCCATATTCTCCCATGATATCCCTGAATTCCCAGAGATTTCTGGGCCACCCCTGCTACAACCCTGTGATGTTGGAAGGGGCTGTTGACAACACAGAATAATTAATGTCCTGGAGATGCTGACCACCTGGGCTTCAGGACTTATCTGGCTTACTAAAACATCTGGTGGCTGCAGGCCTCTGGAATGCAATCACAGTGCATGGAACATTTGTAGAATCCCAGAAAAAATCTCAGGAATTCCTCAGGATTAGCTGGTATGGTATTGGTTGAGATCCACAAACCATGATAATATGAATATCCAGTTAAAGCTTGCATAAGTGCAGCTTCAGAGTAGCCATTCAAATCTATGCAAACTCCTTCAACCACTGAATACCTTTTTCTTACAATTCTGTTCCCCCTTTTGGTAAGGAAGTCATCATTGAAGTCATGGACGCAGTGCTAGGATCATACCCACGAGTCAAATCTCACACTGCCAAGGAGACCAGCATCCCCAGAGACCATGTCCCACATAGTGGGGAGGACAATGATTTGAGAGAGAGAAAGGCCACATTTGAACAAGAAGAAGAGGTCTTCTGGAAGCAATTTCTAGGCACAACTAGAGTAGATTAAGCTTCCCCACTACAAAAACAAGATTCACAGGAGCAAGCCTCAGGACCAAGTGTTTGGGCCATTGATGTGGGAGGCCCCAATATCCTAGAAAACACCAGGAGTTTTTCCAGTGGTAAAGACTAGTAGTTACATATGCTTTTTCACATCCCTCAAGGAACTCTGCCGACAGTTCTTACTTATCTGGTCAACATACACTGCGATGTATCTATGCATTATATTAAACTATGGAGAACTACAAACCCAATTCCCATATTGAGCTCCCTGTTCTTGAGTTATTTAAATGATCCATCCAGGCAGATTGGTCAGATTATGCTACCAAAAGTTTTGGTTCTGAACAAAATAAATCTTTCCTTTGATGACATAGAGCAAGTGAAGTTCTAAAATACAATGTCTTCCCTACCCTGTACTATGATCTACCTTAGTCTGGACCCAACTACATTCACTCTTATCTCTAATCAAATCCTAATCTCTGTTTCAATTTCCCCGACACTATGTGCAGAAATGCTGACCCTTAAACTGTAAAACTCCCACTCTGAGTCTTAGGTGTCATATAGGTACCCAATGTTTCAAGGAAATCCAAGGCTATACATATATAGTAGGGCATCTCAAAATCTACAAATTAAAATTACTGCTCTGGACTAAATGTGACTGCTATAAGACCTTACAGACCAGGACCCAATTATTTTATATTTGTTTTCTAAATGAGAACTTAGAATATTTGCTTTATTGTTGCTAGTTTATTTTGCCTTAAATAATGTCCCACAGTTCATTCACAACATTGCATGCCTCACAACTTCATACCTTTCTGTAGAAGCACAATATTTGATCATATGTATACACCATGCCTCACCATCCTTCTTTTATATCTGTCTATCCTTCAGTCATTTCACCCATTGGGCATCCCATTTAATGTCCAAAGTCAAGAGACCATTTATCAATTTTAGACAGTTTTCATTGCTCCCAAGAGAAAAATAACTGATAAACACACTCTCATCAAATAGAAAATTCAAATCTTCCCTTTACTCTAGTCCCACTCATCCATTATTTACCCATGGCATTGTTGTGGTTCTATCAATGTTTTCCTTTTAAAATAGCCCATAACATGCAATAGTAGTTTCACTCCTATACCCTGATATTACACAGACTTTACAAGATATGTATGTTTAAAGTTCTTCTTGAATGGACATTTATATTTGTAGTGTTAATTGGTGGGATATATGGCTCTACACAACTTCTTTCAACCATGTCCACCTTCAATATGACAACATAACTTAAAGAACCAGTAATGAACTGCCTTCACTTAAATTCCCTTACATTTCAGTTTTACTACATCAGCTACTAACTTTTCATTCATATCTAGCTTCCATGTATATATAGCTCCCCTGTATTCTATATTATAACTCTTTGAATTTACTTTTATCATGATCATAAAGGTGAAATCGTTCAGTAAGTATCCTTTTGTGCCTGGCTTATTTCACTTGGCCTTATGTCCCCAAGATTAATCAACCAGGGTGAGTACCAAGATGGTGGCTTAATCAAGTGTGGGATTTAGTTTGCCCTCCAGAACAGATACTAAATAGCCACAAACAGTACAGAACAACTGCTTGGGCCACGTCAGTGAACAGACACACAGTGTACCCCAGTCTGGACCACTTGGAATGACTGTGAGCCCCCCATAACTCTATGTTCCTGAAGAAATGGTAGTTGATCCCCTTCCCCCACAAGCCATTTCCCAGAGGGAAAAGGAAAGGGACTTTACCAGCAGCAGGGGCTGAGTGCAACTAAGCTTCAGCTGTGGAATTAACTCACAAATTCTGACTATTAAAAATAGGCCCCCAGCTCAGCTGAGCCTGGCCAAAGTGGAGGTTGCTGACAGAAAAAGAAAAAAAGAAACAGAGGTTTTTGGATCAGATAGTACATAATATTTGAAAGGGTCTGGGCTCTGAAGGAAAGGAGGGGACACATAGGATTTGAAGGTACCCAAAGCAACATACTAACTTCTGCTGTTGATTGGCAAACCTGAGGAATGGGGGTCCTGCTCTGAGAAGGACTTTTCTCTCTCTTTTTGTGGCTGTGTTTCTACAAAGACCTGACTGCCTTCGGATAGAGCAATAGGGCTTCTCGGGCTGCAAGTGCCCCAGACACAGACAGAAACAAGCTTGTTTGAGAGCTTATCTGGAGCCTGTACCTTCCCCAGGAGAGGGGTGGGGCCTAGCTCATTGAATACCCTCACTCAAGGAATTCAGAACCCAGGGTTTCAAAAATTGAAGTGATTAAATCCAGCCTACAGCCTCTCCTCTGTCTCCATCATGCCCCCAGAAGGACAGTCTGCCAAAGTTAAAGGTACCACCTCACCTTATGCTGGTGGGACCTGCAGGCAGACAAACAACATACTGGGCAGGAGAGGAAAAAGACAGAGTCCAGAGGCCTCACAGGAAAGTCTTTCAACCTGCTGGGTCTCACCCTCAGAGAAAACTGATGCAGGTAACTCTTTCCTCCTGACAGGAGGCCAGTTTGGTCTGGGAAAATCTGGCTGGGGTCTATAATAACTAAGTAGACCCTCCTAAGAGTGGGATAAAAATGATCCATGTAGGCACGGCAAGAAACAAGAAAATAAGAGCTGAAAAATTCTGCTCTATTAAACAAAACCTAAACCAAAATAAGCTGAACTGAGTGTCAAAGAACAGATAGACAACAGTCATCCAGCAAGAAAATCCTAGCATAAAGAAGTGAAAACAAATTCCAAAAATAAGCTAATTAAGGTAATTAAATGCCCAGGTGCCAGCAAAAACTAATGAATCACACTAGGAAAATTGAAGATATGGCCCAGTCAAAGGAATAAACCAACAATTTAAGTGAGATACAGAAGTTGAAACACTTAATTCAGAATGTTCAAACAGATATGGAAAACCTCATCAAAAATCAAATCAATTAATTGAGGGAGGATATAAAGAAGACAAAGAATAAACAAAAAAAAGAAATCAAAAGTCTGAAAAAACAAATCACAGAATTTATGGGAATCAAAGGCACAGTAGAAGAGATGAAAAAAACAATGGAAACCTACAATGTCAGATTTCAAGTGGAGGAAGATAGGATTAATGGATTGGAGGCTATTATGGCAATGCAAATCAAAATCACAATGAGATATCATCTCACACCCACCAGAATGGCCATTATCAGTAAAATAGAAAATGACAACTGCTGGAGAAGATGTGGAGAAAGAGGCACTGTTGGTGGGAATGTCAAATGGTACAACCATTGTGGAAGGCAGTCTGGTGTTTCCTCAGGAAGTTAAATATAGAGTTGCCATATGACCCAGCAATACCATTGTTAGGTAGCTACTCAGAGGACATGAGGGCAGGGACAAAAACAGACATTTGCACATCATAGTTTATAGCAGCATTATTTACAATTGTGAAGAGATGGAAACAGCCAAAATGTCCATCAACAGATAAGTTGCTAAACAAACTGCGGTATATACATATGAGCAAGTATTTTGCAGCTGTGAGACAGAATAAAGTTATGAATTATGTAACAATATGGATGGACCTTAAGGACATTATTGTGAGTGAGATTAGCCAGAAACAAAAGGACAAACACTGTGTGGTCTCCCTGATATGAACTGACATTAGTGAATAAACTTGGAGAACTTCATGGGTAACAGAGACCATCAGGAGATAGAAATAGGATAAGATATTGGGTAATTGGGGCTAAAGGGATACACATTGTGCAACAAGACTGATTGAAAAAACTCAGAATTGGATAGCACAATACTACTTAACTGTAATACAATTATGTTAAAACACTGAATGAAGCTGAATGTGAGAATGATAGAGGGAGGAGGGCTGGGGATGCAAATGAAATCAGAAAGAAAGATAGATAATAAAGACAGAGATGGTATAATCTAGGAATGCCTAGGTGTGTAATGATAGTGACTAAATGTACAAATTTAGAAAATGTTTTTGCATGAGGAAGAATGAAAGAACGTCATTACTGCAAGATGTTGAAAATAGATGGCAATAAATATTTTAAAATTTTAACTTATGTGTGAGACTAAAGTAAAAAAAATATTTGATACAAAATTTATATTTTAACTAGTGCAGTTCCTAATATAATTTATGTAGACAGCTTAATTGAACACCATAAGTACATGGAACCTTGAGTAGGGCACAAGATTTTGTTGGTTTGTCCAGAGTGATGATGCAACAAATCCCAGAGTGATTTGATCAATGAATAAAAAAGTATTTGCAAAGTCCCCTTCAGGGAATGCTGAGAAACATCCCCAAGTTGAATTCTTAACATGCTCACAAGCACTGGAGACAGCCAAAGTAATAGGCTGAGCCCCCAATTTTGGGGTTTGTTCATATGAAACTTAACCCCACAAAAGATAGGTTAAGCCTACTTAAAATTAGGCCTAACAGTCACCCCCAAGAGAACCTCTTCTGTTGCTCAGATGTGGCCTCTCTTTCCCACCAACACAACAAATAAACTCACCGCCCTCCCCCTGCCTATGTGGGGCATGGCTCCCAGGGCTGTGGACCTTCCTGGCAACAATGGGGCAGAAATTCTAGAATGAGGTGAGATTCAGCATCAAGGGATTGAGAAAACCTTCTCAACCAAAAGGGGGAACAGTGAAAAGCAACAAAATAAAGTGTCAATGACTGAGAGGTTCCAAACAGAGTCAAGAGGTTATCCGGGAGGTTATTCTTATGCATTAAATAGATATCACCTTCTTAGTCAAGATGTAATGGAGAGGCTGGAGGGAACTGCCTGAAAATGTGGAGCTGTGTTCCAGCAGCCATGTCTCTTGAAGATGATTGTATAATGATACAGATTTCACAATGTGATGTGTGATTGTGAACACCTTGTGTCTGATGCTTCTTTTATCTACCTTATCAACAGATGAGTAAAACATATGGAATAAAAATAAAGAATGGGGGAACAAATGTTAAAATAAATTTAGATTGAAATGCTAGTGATCAATGAAAGGGAGAAGTAAGGGGTATGGTATGTATGAATTTTTTTCTGTTGTCTTTTTATTTCTTTTTCTGAATTAATGCAAATGTTCTAAGAAATGATTATGATGATGAGTATGCAACTATGTGATGTGAATTTTTGATTATGTGTATAGAATGGAATGATCATAAAAAGATTAATCTACCTTGTCATGTGCTTCAGGATGTTATTTTTTCTTAGTTCTGCATAATATTCCATTGTATATATATGCCACACTTTATTTACCCACTCCTCTGTTGATTGGCACTTGGGTTGTTTCCATCTTTTGACGATTGTGAATAATGGTGCTATGAACATTGCTGTGCACATGTCTGTTTGGTCACTGCTTTCAGCTCTTCTAGGTATATATCAAGTAATGGAATAGTTGAATCATAGGGCAGCTTGATATTTAGTTTTCTAAGGAACCACCAGACAATCTTGCATAGCAGCTGTATCATTATACATTCCCACTAGCAGTGCTAAATGACCCAATTTCTCCACATCCTCTCCAACATTTGTAGTTTCCTACATGTTTAATGGCAGCCATTCTTATAGGTGTGAGGTGGTATCTCAATGAAGTCTTTATTTGTATATCCCTTACAGCTAATGAAAATGAGTATATCTTCATGTGCTTTTTAGTCATCTGCATTCGCTCTTCAGAAAACTGCCTATTCATACCTTTAGCCCATTTTATAATTGGGTTATTTGTTCTTTTGTTATTGAGTCATATGATTTCCTTCATGTATACACGCTATCAAACCTTTATCTGGTATGTGATTTCCAAATATTTTCTCCTGCTACTTCACCATTTTGACAGTCTTTTGATGCACAGAAGCATTTTATTTTGAGGAGTTTACATTTATCTACTTTTTCTTTCATTTCTTGTGCTTTGAGTGTATAGTTTAAGAAACTATTTCCTATTACTAGGTCTTGAAGACATTCACCTATATCTTGTTTTGGGAGTTTTAAGGTCCTGGTTATTGTATTTAGGTCTTTGATCCACTTTGAGTTAATTTTTATATAAGGTGTAAGGGGTCCTCTTTCTATTTTTTTTCACTATTGAAATCCAGTTCCCCCATGCCCTTCTACTGAAAAGACTAGTTTGTTCCAGTTCAGTGGATTTGTGGCCCTTGTCAAAGATCATTTATCCATAGATTTGGTGGTCTATTTCCATACTCTTGAGTCAATACCATTGGTCAATATTTCTATCTTTGTGCCAGTACGATGCTGTTATGACCACTGTGGCTTTATAATAAGCTTTGAAATAAGGAAGCGTTAATCTTCTCACTTTGTTCTTCTTTTTTTGGGATATTTTTTAGCTATTCAGGGTCTCTTTCCCTTCCAAATAAATTTGGTAACTAGCTTTTCCAAGTCTTCAAAGTAGGTTTTTGGAATTTTGATTGATATTGCATTGAATCTGTAGAATAATGTGGGTAGAACTGACATCATAACTATGTTTAGCCTCCTTATCCATGAGAAGGATTTTCCTATTATAGTATCATGTCACCTGCAAGTAATGAAAGTTTAACTTCTTCCTTTCTGATTAGAATGACTTTTACTTCTCTGTCCTGCCTGGTTGCTCTAGCTGGAATTTCAAGTACAATGTTCAATGACAGTGATGACAAAGGGAATCCTGGCTTCATTCCCAGTCCTAGACTGGGAAAGAGTCCCAGTTTCTTTCCACCAAATACAATACTGGCTATGGGTATTTCATAGCTGTCCTTTATCATATTGTGGAATTTATCTTTGATCCCTACATTTTGAAGTATTTTAATCAGATAAAGACGTTGAATTTTGTCAAATCCTTTGCCAGCATCAATCAAGTTGATCATGTGATTTTTCCCTTTCAGTTTGTTAATACGTTGCTTTACATGAACTGATTTTCATGTGCTGAAGCCCCCTTGCATTCCTGGTATAAAACCAACTTGGTCATGGTGTATGATTCATTTAATGTGTCATTGGATTCAATTTGCTATATTTCCTTTATATATTTTAATCATTATTCATTCAAGACATGAAATATATATTAATCCTATGGTTCAAATATACATGTGTTTTCAAGGGTAACTACTGAGCTAAAAAGATGATGTTATCCTTGAAATTGTATCCCAGGAATCCCATGTATATTCCAATTTCAGAGAATTTTATCATGAAGAGCTCTGTTAGAAGTCATTCCATTTATTCTGTAGAGAACATATATTGCACTGTCTTAAAAGTGCCTCTTGGACTAGAAAATCTAGAGTTTAGATCCCAAAAATGTCAGCGTTTTGACAGTATATCCTTTATTAATTCACTGAAACTTTAAATCTAGTTTCCTCAACTGTTCAAGATAAATAATTCTAAATTCATAGTTATTTTAGAGATGATATCAGGTGATGAATGGAAAGAATTTAATGCACTATTAATATATTTTGAACACAATCCTCAGAAAGTACATTCTTGCAATATTTTGAACACACAATAATCTATGTTATGAGAATGTTCACCCATTTTAAAATTTGGTGCATCTTATTTGTAAACCAACAAACACCTAAAAAGGAAAAGGAGCACTTCAATATTTGGTCTTAGAGAAAAGTAAAATATTGTGATAGAAATAAGTTATAGAAAAATGTTTATGTGAACATTGAAGAAAATTTGGAAAAGTTTTCAGTTTTTAAAGAAAATAGAGATGTCCTAACCATTTTTGAGAGTTTCGTTCATGGTTTTCTAGACAAATTTTATGCATTGGTATAGTGTGTATATATATATATATATATACAAATTTTGTAATTTCTGATTTCTACTTTGCAGCTTTTTTTTCTGTTCATCACTATAAGTTTTGATAATTCACTTGACATTTAATCTTGAAAGGTGAATGTTTTCTTGGAGCATGAGATAAATGAAGAATATCATCATGCAATGCTTTAAGACCTCAAATTTTGTAAATTCAGGAGTTTATATAATTGCATATTGTTATATGTCTTTTGCGTCTTCATGCTAATTATTTGAAAACTCTACCATACTGTGATGGATCAACATGCTTTAGCAATTACTATTTATTTGCTTAATTTCAGTATGATTAAAAAATTAATTCCTTATTTCCTGGTTTCTATAAGTATAGGTTCTTTAAAAACATGTTACTTTTTTAGTTAAATTCTTGTTTTTTTTGTTTTAATAATTTTAATAGAGAAAGGTTGCAAATAAATAATTTATAATAAGTCCAAATTTTGTGACATCCCATACAGTTTGGTCTGGGTTGTTAATATTTCCTTTAAATATGTCTGCATGCAAGTCTTTATTTTCTCTACTATTCCATGTGCATTTGATAAAGGATGTTTTCTTCTTTTTCCTATATTTGAATTTTTTACTTAAGCAGTGTTTATTAGATATATTTATCCTTTCAAGTGATTTCTATTGTTTTAATTTACATTGAGGATTGCTTTTTAGAATTATAGTTGTCCATATTCTTAAATCGTTTTTGAAAGATTAAAAGAAAATTAATTTTCATAGGCTCATCAATGTTAACCTATTCAAATGATTTAGATGCATATTATAATCCTCTACAATCTGAATTCATATAAAAATTTAGCTTAATTGTGTATAATATCCATATAAATCACCCTATTAAAATTTATTTTTGCTCTGAACTCTATGTTGTCTAGAATCTATTGTGATTATTTTTGTTTTGTGTGCCTATGTCTATGTCTTAGATAGAAATTATTTTAAAATAAAGTATCTTTTAAACTGTGCTCTCATCTTGTATATGCATTGTGGTTTTTTTATTTATAAACCCTTTATATTTTCTTTCTTTTTATGAACTATGTTAGCTTTGTTTTCATTTATGCACACTTCTATGAGTTATAAAATATCACCTGTTGCTTTCTATTGGACACTCTCTAATTTTCCAGACAGTAATAAGTTCAGGAATTGCTTATGTTGTATTTATATTTGGACAATGCTGTCTTCTTATTATATATTCTAGAATACGTTTATGATGTTGTTAAACATATGTAATATATTACCTTTGCAGAATGTAGAAACACTGGAGTATTTACATTGTACCTCTGTTCTTCCTGTTTATATCAATGGGTATCATATTTTATTTAAGATGTAGTCTTCAGTCTTTTTAAAACAAAACCTTTTTGTTCATGTATTGGACATGTGCAGACATACCAGATGTCACTGTGTATGAAAAGGCAGTTTTATGGAAGCCAAAGGAGGACAGGGACCTTGATTGACCTCAAAGCTGTCCCCTGTAGTTTATCTTTCTCGAGGCTTTTATACAAGTTAGAGAGAATGAGAGTCTATCATCCTGGTTAGCACGTGACATTTAGCAGTAGTCTGGAGAATCTTATTGTTCTTTATCTCAGTTATTTAATGCACCTTTAAGATTGCATAGTTTTAAAGATGCATGGTACTTGGTGCCTCTCAGTCTAGGGGTCAGGCCAAGAGAACACAAATGATAATGATTAATGCATGCCTTTACTTAGTGTCTATATGTGGTTAGTTGTATACCCTGCATTTTGCTTCTCTGTTAGACTAACAGTTTGTTTTTCTGTAAGACTTAATTTTAAGTACATAGCTTCCTTATGGTTTCAGAGTTAAATCTAAGATTTGAACAGTACAACATGCCAAAATTGTATGTAATGAAGAAGTTGAACCAGTTAATAAGATTGGAATACAGCATGAGAAAATGTGGACAATAGGATTTGTTTGCAAATTATTGGAGTTATATAATAATAATAAAAGTATATTATATGTCCTGGACACCTATCAAAGACTCTATTGAAATGCTTTAACTAAAATTGACATAGTTTTTCTTTGCAAGATAACTCTCAGGTTGATACTTAAAATACCTAAAATTACAGTAATGCAAAGCTAATCTGCTGCTTGTTCATGCAGACTTAAGCTTCCTGGCATTTTCTCAATCTCATACACCTCATATCTTGTCCATTAACTTACCATATTGATGCTCTGTGAAGAATATATTTGGAGTGTGACTATTACTGAATATCTCTACTAGCTGGTCCAAACAACTATCATCTTACTCTTTAAATATTGCCCCAAACTTTTAGACTATCTCCACCTGCTATTCCATAACCCCTTGTGTCCATCTCAAGGTGAGGGGCAGTGATATAGTAAAAACATGGGTCATAGCATGTCACTTTCCTTAAAACCTACAAGACTTCCCATCGCATTAGGAGTAAAAATAAAAGATTTTTCAAGAACCTTCAGGTGGAATATGATCCTGCTCCTATTCATTATTTCTATGAAATCATCCTTTATTACTGTTCCTTTCATGCTTACCTTGGAATAGCCACACAGACATTGATACCCTTGACAATCAAATTAGCTCTGATGCTTCCTGTAATATTTCCATTATTATTTCTATCTGAAATTCCCCTTCCCCAGATGACCGCATTGATCTTTTACCATTCTCTTCTTCATAACACATCCCTTACCACACTATTTAATACTGCACCTGCCCCACACTTCATCAATGGTATATTTGTTTTCCATTACAACTATCTCCATCTAATATTCTGTGCATAAACCTGTTTCTCTTCTCTTTTTCCTTCCACTATGAAAGCTCTACAAGCACAATATTTTTGCCAGTTATGTTTAATGCTGTATCACCAGCACCTACAGTGAATGTATTTGAAGGCCTGAATTTTACAGAGGATGAAACCTTAACAGAGAATGTTTTTATAGCTTGTGTCTGAACACCCAACTGGTTAAAGGACAACTTCAAATTTGAAGCCAGATAATCTGAGATTAGAGTTCACATTTCTAATCACCAGTTTATCATATGAACTTTTGTTTTTAAAAAAAATCATGCTACTCTTATCCGAGTTGAAGTCATATAATACTATTTATATTAAAATGTGTTTACAAATACAGCAATGAGGGGGTATACTGATGGCACAATTTGCTAGAGCAGTTAATAGAAAATATAGTTTTGGAGATGTCTGCTAAATGTTCTCATGTATAGTCATATTAAAAAAATAACTCTTAAGGAAAGAGTGATTTAACAGGTGATTTGATTGGGAAGAGAATCTGTGTTAGTCAGGTACAGACTGGTTGGTGTAAAAAAGGTTTCAGATACAGGACGACTAAACAAAAAGGAGTCCCTGTGTATGATAGTGCAGATTTTAGATGATGTGCTTTTTGGTGGCTCTTTACATTGAGGTAATCCTGGTACCCAGGTTTCCTTTTTTTCTTGCTCTGCCCTCACCCAGGATGTGGTCCTCTTCTGCATGGTTGAAGAGGTTTCACATAGCACTTTACCCACATTCCAGTCTGAGAAACATTTTTACATGGACAGGCACCAGGAATCCAACCCGATTCTCTGGCATGGCAGAGGATAACTCTCACCAATGAGCCACAGTTGTTGGCCTAAGGTGATATTTTTTACATTTACATCTGGAAAATAATTTCAGATTTTTTTGTCATTCGGAAGGTTTTTGTTTTTGTCATTGTTTTGTTTGTTTGTTTGCTTGTTTGTTTTTTGCAGGGGCACATTCCAGTAATTGAACTTGAGTCTATGGCATGGCTGGCAAGAATTCTGCCACTGATCCACTGTTGCACCACCTATTTGTAAGGTTTTTAAGGAAAAAATCAATTTCTTTAAGAGACTGGAGAGATTATCCATTTCTTCTGATGTGATCATATATGTAATTGAATTTCCACCAAATTATATTCCACAACTAAAAGTTGTTTCTAATGAATTCTTATTATACCCTCATTATTTGTGAGTTACTATGGTGATATCCTTACTTTAATCCCTTATGCTTGCAACTTTTGTTTTCTCTGTAGTGGTTGCCCTCATGTTACAGGCATGTTTAATTAGACTACCTAAAATAATATACCATATAATATAACATTAGAACTGTATAGGATTAGAGTTTAAATTCTTCTCTCACATTTTGTTGTTTCTCTCATAAATTGGACTTTTCTATATGGAATAAACCCAACAACTAATCAACCTAGTTCTGCTTTATGCAATTTTTAAAAAAATCAATTAAAGTTTTTTAAATCAAATATTTGACATATTCACCTTGATTTTTCATTTTCAGTGTCATTTATCTATGTTCAGACTCTATTGTCCTTCTGTTATTATGTTCCTGTTGCAATAATTTTGGAATTACAAGTCTCTGTCAAAATATTTTTCTTCTGTGTGCATGTGTGTTTGTGCATATGTATGGGCTTTTAAGTTTTCCTAAGAAGACTTCAATTTCTTCTTCTTTTTTGATGATTAGTTTAAGTAGGTATTGAACTGAGGAATGAGTTTCTATCTTTCAGTGCATTAAATGTATTTTCATCTTCTGCTTGGTATCAGTATAAATGGCAAGTTTCTTATAAAAATTATATATTTTTTCATTTGTATGTGATATGTATTTTCTTGTGAATACTTTTGTAATTGTAGTTGAGTCTTTTTTTTAGCAGTGAATCTAATGACTTTAGTTTGGTTTTATGATCTGTTGATTTTCATTTTGTATGTATCCTTCCTATGGTTTTTGCTAGTATTTGTGCCCCTTTGATTGATGTCTTTCTTTATTTTTGGAAAAGTCTTAGCTGTTACGTCCTTAAATATTTCTTCTGCTACATTTCCTCCCTATTATTTTTTTAGAACTCTACCTAGAAGTATATTAACTCATTTAAATTTGACACACAGCTCTTGAATATTTTTTCCGCTTGGATTTTCCTTTAACTTTCTGTTTGAATAATTACTATTGGTTTATCATTAAGTTCTCTAATTCTTTCCCCAGTTGCCCTAGCTTTACTGATGAAATTGTTAAATGAATTACTGGTTTCTGATATTGTGCTTGAATACTTCTTAAAATCTAATTTCTAGCCATACTGGACACTACGTGATAACATCCATCTCTCTGGTAAAATTTTTCATGTGTTTACACCTGTTGTTTATCTTTTCTGCTTGCTCTTTTTTATTGTTAAACTGTTTTACTAGTCCTACAAATGTGGGGGTTATGAAAATTCATTCTAACTTTGGGTAACTGTTTAGTGTATGGTTATGTAATATACCACTTCCAATAGACCCTTTAAGCAAGTTACCATCAATGCTTTTTTGCCAGAAACCACTAGCAACACCTGTATTTCAACAGTCTGGCTTTATTACTCAATTCAGTGAGAAAGAACAAACTATGGGGAAATGTGCAGTTTATAAGTAAGAGGGTGTTAAAAGAAACTACGATAGGACTTATGCTTATTTGGGATAATTAAAGGGTGTTTATAAGGAATTAAAAATCTGTAATATTGGATGCTTTCAAAAAGCAGGAGCAATCCTATGATGAGATATCTTAATAAATCTTATCTATTATAATGGCAGACTAAAGTAAGAATAAACTGTAGTTTGCAATGTAATAGCAGTCACTCAATTGGTAAGAAAAGGATGTTTGATAGAGGGTTTCTGATTTTGTCTGATGATCTTCCAGCTTGCTCAGTTTTTCTTCTGAGACCTTGTAGAGAACTGTAGACAAGATAGTGAATGTGAAGGCAACCTCTTGAATTTAAGTTTCCCTTCTTTCTCCAACTGACATACTGGCCCCAATTGGTTTGATTCTTTATAATTCAACTGATTTCTTCATAGCTGTCCATCTTATTCTTCTACCCTCTGATGTCTTTGAAATGGTCCATTCATCATAATTTATCTTTTGTGGTTCTTGCTCTTCCTTGGAATTCCAATTACTTACATGTTTCCAACCTTAATTTCTGGTAAGCTCATGAAAAAGCATGAATTATTTTAGGTTATTTAGTTTTTAAAAAAATTTTAGTGTCGAGGCAATCTTTTTTGCTTATTTCAACCTCTTAATTAGAAGTGAAAGTTGTGTATTCTGTTTTCATTTTTAGCCATTGTGGTTGCTTTCAATATATCCTTTCTGGATGGGTTCAGATTTGCCAGGATAATATTTATCTGAGGTTCTATTTCTGTACCATTAAAATTGAATGAAACCCTAGAATCATTATAAATGATCTCATTCACTTTGTTTTCCAAATGTTTCCCTTTTTCACCCTTTTGCTCCTTTTCCATGTCCTTATTTTATCTTTCACTTTCTCCTTCTGTTTCTTCAGCTGCTTCTTCTTCTACACCTATTTCTACTTCTACTTTAATTTCTCCTCCTCCTTCTGCCTCTCCTTACCATATTCCTCCTCCTCCATCTTTTTCTGCTTCTTCTTCTCATTTTAATAACTTCACTAACCACCCAAGATGAAAACCTGTAAATTCTACATGTATCAACCAATTCAATGATTTGTCAAAAATTAATGAAACCAATTCTCCCATCCTTTTAAAAACTTCCTTTCTATCTCATTTCTGTCAATGTCTTAATGAAGACATTTGTTACTTCATAATGTATGATGAAGAAGCCTGATAATCTAAGTACAAAATGAAAAGATCACTTTGTAGTTTCATTCTTTCAAATGTATGGTTTCTATAGTCAGAGAACTACTTTTAAATGAGACATAATTCATATGTGCTATGTGGTTTGCACAAATAAAGATTTGTTGCTTTGCTTTTCATCTGTGATCTTTGATGATAAGTAATAATGGAATTTCCTCTTGGAGTAGTTTGATGATATAATTAGTTAGTATATGTAAAATAATTATATTTTTTCTAGTAACTAATAAGCTGCCTTGAAGTGCTAACTACAGCTATTAAATAATATTCATGTCTTAATTCACCATTCATTAAAATATATATGTATATATATATATTCTCATTAAGTTATCTGTTCCAGGAAAAACATTATTCCCTAGTGATACAATTTTGTGAACCAGAAAAATTCTGCCTTTCAGTAAGTTATAATGTAAGTGTAGTAGTAGCTCTAGATAGTAATCAAACATAACAAATATTAGCATAAGTTACTATGCTAAGTGATGAAAAAAGGAAATCCCATATTAGGAATGAAGTCAAAGAATTCTTCCCTGAGGTAAAGATAATTGAGCTGGCATATGAAGCATGAAAAGTTACTAACTTGAGAGTTAAATATACCATTTTTCCATATTGATCTTATGAATATAAATTCATGGATATTGTGTATTCTCAATATTTTATTTCTACTGTACTAGGAGTAAAAGGATTAGTGCAATGCTCTTGCAGTTTTAATTCATACAATTCATCTGATCTGTGGACTGAATTATTGTTCAGATATTGAAAGGCAAGAGAGACCGCATCCTTTGTCCTATTGCTAATCTCTTCCTTTCTCTTAAAAAGCATTACTTTTGCAAATTTGATACAGCAGCTAAACAGATAAATCAAGGTACAACCATGACTAAAAGTTTGCCTTAATAACTTAAAAACCTAATTTAAAAAGAAGAAGTCACAAAATCATCCTGGAATGTGATAAATCTTTTGACTTTTTGAGAGATGGATATTCAGAAATATTTTTGAAGAAGTTTATACCTTTATTCCAGAAAAATCAACTGAAAAGGTTATAATCAAGAAATTACATATTAAGATGCTCTGATTTCAAATACCTTGATCTCTTTATAAAACAACATGTTATCCACATGATGCAATGTGTTTTTTTAAAGTATTTTATTGTATAGTAAAATATATACTATATATAAATATATAGTAAATATATATTTATATTATTATATAAATATTATATATATTATTATAGAAAATAAATATATAGTAAAATATATACTTATTTTATGTATATATATAAATTTATATATATACATAAAGCAAGGAAAGAAAAAAGCAATAGTTTTCAAAGCACTCTTCAACAATAATTACAGGACAAATACCAGAGTTTGTCATGGACTACCATATGATCCTCTCAGATTTTTCCTTCTAACTGTTCCAGAATATATGAGTCAGAAGGCTTAAATATTCTTTTATCATCACAATTGACTCTCTTCCTTTTTTGTACAAAATAACAAATATATACAAAAGAGGCATAATTTTCAAAGCACAGCACCACAATTAATTTAAAATATATATCAGAGATCAGCACGGGTTACAATTGCACAATTTTAGGTTTTTGCTTCTAGTTGCTCTAAGATACTAGAGACTAAGAGAGATATCAATTTAATGATTCAACATTCATATTCATTTGCTAAATCCTATCTTCACTGTATAACTCCACCATCACCTTTGATCTTTCCATCCCTCTCATTAGGGGTGTTTAAGCTATGGCCATTCTAAGTTGTTCATGTTGGAAGTGTCTGTCATTAATATAGGGTGGGAGATGGAACAATCTGACATTCTGGAGAGGGTGGAACCTCTAGGTTTCAGAACTGATCTGGTGAAGGGACTCTTCTGGACGTCATATATTTCTGGAAAGTTACTCCACCACATGGAACACTTGTGGAATCTTATATGTTTCCCTAGGTATTCTTTAGGATTGGCTGGAATGGTCCTGGTTGGGGTTTGACAGGTTATGATATGTAGCAACGTCTAACTGAAGTGCACATAAGAGAAACCTCCAGAGTAGCAGCTCAATTATTTGTACTCTCTCTGCCACTGATACTTATTATTATACTTCTTAATTAAGTATAATTAATTTATAATTCTTAATTAATTAAGTATAATTAGTTATACTTCTTTTCCCCCATTTGGTCAAGATGTAATTGTTGATCTCATGGTGCCAGTGCCAGATTCATCTCTGGAAGTCATCTCCCACATCTTCATGGAGACTTTCACCCCTGAATGTTATGTCCCATGTAGAGGGAAGGGCAATGATTTCACTTTCAGAGGTGGGCTTAGAGAAAGTGAAACCACATCTGAGCAACAAAATATGTTCCATCATATGCATATACCACATTTTGTTCATCTGCTCCTCTGTTGATGGGCATTTGCTTTGCTTCCATCTTTTGCCAATTGTGAATAATGCTGCTATGAACATTGGTACAGAAACATCTTTTTGTGTCATTGTTTTCAGCTCTTCTGGGTTTATACCCTGTAGTGCTATGGCTGGGTCATAAGGCAGCTCTATATTTAGTTTCCTAAGGAACCCCCAAGCAATCTTCCATGCTGGCTGTATCACTATAAATTCCCACAAGCAGTGCATAAGTGTCCCAGTTTCTCCATATTCTCTCCAACATGTATAGTTTCCTGTTTATTTAATAGCTGCCATTCTTATAGATGTGAGGTGGTATTTCAATGTAGTTTTGATCTGCATTTCCATTATATCCAATGAAAATGAGCATTTTTTCCTGAGCATTTTTTTTTGCATGGACAGGCACCAGGAATCGAACCTGGGTCTAGCATGGCAGACAAGAACTCTGCCACTGAGCCTCCATCACACTGCCCTCTTCATGTGCTTTTGAGCCATATCTAATTGCTCTTCACAAAAATGCCTATTCATATCTTTAGCCCCTTTTATAATTGAGTTGTTTGTTCTTTTATAGTTGAGATGTATGATATCTTCATATAAAAATGATATCAAACCTTTGTCTAATATGTGATTTCCTAATATTTTCTCCCATTAAGTTGGCTGAGTCTTCACCTTTTAGACAAAGTCTTTTGAGGTACAGAAGTGTTTTGTTTTTAGGAGTTCCCATTTATCTATTTTTTTTCTTTTCTTGCTTGTGCTTTGGGTGTAAAGTTTAAGAAGCTATCTCCTATTACAAGGTCTTAAAGATGTTTCCTTGTATTTTCTTCGAGAAGTTTCATGGTGCCAGTTCTTATATTTAAATGTTTGATCCACTTTTAGTTAATTTTTGTTTAGGGTGTAAGATAAGGGCCCTCTTTTATTCTTTTGGCTATTCTTATTCAGTTCTTCTGTGCTCAATTATTAAAAAACACTATTTTATCCCAGTTCAGTGGGTTTGGGAGCTTGGTCAAAAAACAGTTGACCATAAATTTGGTGATCTATTTCTGCTCTCTTGATTCAATTTCATTGGTCAATGGATCTATCTTTGTGCTAGTACCACGCTGTTTTGACCACTATGGCTTTATAATAGATTTAAAGCCTGGGTGTGTTAATTCTTCCACTCTGTTCTTCTTTTTTAGGCTGCTTTTAGCTATTTGTGGTCTGTTTCCCTCCTAGATATATTTGGTAATTCACTTCTCCTAGTCTTCAAAGTAGGTTGTTGGAATTTTGATTGGTACTATGTTGAATGTGCAGATCAATTTGAAAATTGACAACAACTATATTTACCCTTTCTATTCATGAGCAGGGAATGTCTTTCCATGTATTTAGATTTCCTTTAGTAATGTTATGTAGTTTTCAGTGTACAAGTTCTTTACATCCCTGGTTAAATTTATTTGTAAGGATTTGATCCTTTTAGTTGCTATTTTGAGTGGAAAATTTTACTTAATTGATTCCTCAGTTATATCACTGCTTGTGTATAGAAATGTTTCTGATTTCTGCACATTAATTTTATATCCCCCCACATTGATGAATTTGCTTAGTAGCTCAAGTAACTTTGCTGCTATTTGAAAAACTGATGATCAGTTTTTTATACATTTTCTTTATCATACTGAGGTATATTAACTTCAATTCCTATATTTTGGGGTGTTTCATCAGAAAAGAATGTTGAATTTTGTCCAATTCTTTTTCAACATCAATTGAGAGGATCATGTGATTTTTCCTTTTTGATTTCTTAATGTGCTGTATTACATTAATTGATTTTCTTGAGTTGAACCATCCTTGTATTCCTGGTATAAACCACAGCTGGTCACGGTACATAATTCTTTTTAATGTGTTGGATTCAATTTGCTAATATTTTGTTGAAAATTTTGCATCTCTGTTCATTAGGGAGATTGGCCTGTCGTTTTCCTTTCTTATAGCATCTTTACCTGGTTTTGGTATTAAAATGATATTAGCTTCACAAAATGAGTTATTTAATTCTACCTCAAGTTCATTTTTCCTCAATTTTTTTTGGAAAAGTCTGAGCAGGAGTGCTGATAGTTCCTTTCTGGAATGTTTGATAAAGCTTCTTGTGAATCCATCTGGCCCAGAGCTTTTCTTTGTAGGAAGATTTTTGATGACATTGAATCTCTTTACTGTAATTGGTTTGTTGAGTTCTATTTCTTCCTGAGTCAGTGTAGCTTATTGTTTGTGTGCAGAAATTTCTTCAGGGTCTGTGGTTATGCATCCCTTCTCATTTCTGATTTTATTTTTATTTGCATCCTCTTTTTTTATTTCTTTGTCAGTCTTGCAACTGGCCCATCAATTTTACCGATTTTCTCAAAGAACCAATTTTTTGATTGGTTGATTCTTTGTATTGTGGTTTTGTTCTCCCATTCATTTGTCTATGTTTTAATCTTTGTTATTTCTCTTCTTCTATTTGCTTTGGAGTTAATTTCCCATTCTTTCTCAAGTTCCTCCAAGTGAGCAGTTATCAATCTCTGCTCTTCTTTTCTTAATATAGGCATTTAGGGCAATAAATTTCCATTTTAGCACAAACTTTAGTGCATCCCATAAGTTCTGATGAATTGCACTCCATTTTCATTCATATCCAGACAGCTACTAATTTCTCTAACAATTTCTTCTTTGACCCACTGATTGTTTAACCTCCATATAATTGTGAATGTTCTCATTCTTCGGTGGTTGCTCAGATCAAGTTTCATTCTACTGCGATCAGAAAAAGTGCTTTGAATAATTTCAATTTTTTTAATTTATAAAGACATGTTTTGTGCCCCAGAATATGATTTATCCTGGAAAAGGTTCCAGCACTAGAGAGTAATGTATATCCTTGTGCTTTGGGGTGCAAAGACCTATATTTGTCTGTTAAATCTAACTCATTTGTCAAACTATTTAACTTCTCTATTTTCTTGTTGATTTTCTGTCTGGTTGTTCTATCTATAGAGGAGAGTGTTGTATTGACGTCTCCTACTATTATTTTTGAAATATCTACCACTCCCCTCTGTTTTGCCAATGTCTGCCTCAAGTAATTTGGAGCTTCTTAATTGAGAGCATAAACATTTATGAATATTATACTTTCTTGGTGAATTGACCCTTTAATTAGTAAATATTTTTCTTCTTTGTCTCTTATAATGTCTTTACATTCAAATTCTATTTTTTCTGATATTAGTAGTTACTCCTGCTTTCTTGTGCTTACCACTTGTGTCAAAAATCTTTTCCCATCACTTCACTTTCAATCTATTTGTATCCATGTATCTAAGATGAATCTCTTGTAAGCAGCATATAGCTGGACTATATTTCTTAATCCACTTTGCCAATCTGTACCTTTACTTGGTAAGCTCAGTCCATTAAAGTTATTACTGAAAAGGTGTTTCTTGAACCTACCATCTCATCTTTTTTTATGATTTGTCAAATTGTGCTGATTTGAAATGATGTATGGACCCTAGAAAAACCATGTTTTAATCCTAATCCCATTTTGTAAAGGCAGACATTTCTTCTAATCCCTATTCAGTATTGAATGCTTGAAACTGTAATTAGAGAATCTCTCTGGAGATGTGATATAATCAAGAGTGGTTATCAAACTGGATTAGGTAGAGTTGAGTCTCTGCCCATTTGTATGGGTCTTGAGAATTTTCTGGAGTACTATAAAAGAGGAAACATTTTGGAGA
The DNA here is from genome assembly GCA_004026745.1 of Myrmecophaga tridactyla. Lineage (NCBI taxonomy): Eukaryota > Metazoa > Chordata > Mammalia > Pilosa > Myrmecophagidae > Myrmecophaga > Myrmecophaga tridactyla. The sequence continues at coordinate 46,296 of PVIY010006135.1, forward strand.
ATGAAGGAGATTCAGAGAGAGCAGAGCAGAATGACATAGCCACAAGAAGCAGAGTCAACCAGCAGCGATCCTTGGAGATGAAGAAGGAAAATGCCTCCCAGGGGGCTTCATGAAACAGGAAGCTGGGAGAAGAAGCTAGCAGATGATGCTGTGTTCACCATGTGCCCTTCAAGATGAGAGAGGAACCCTGACTATGTTTATCATGTGCCCTTCCACTTGAGAATTGTCCTTTTTGCTGGATCTCTGGGGAGAGAAATTCAGTAGCTGTCTACCTTGCCATATTGATTGGAATGACTTTATGAAGGCTCAATTATGTTGACAACTAGCTGGTATGTTACCGGCCTGGGGTCATGTTGTCCAGGAAGCTCTCTATGTTCGAAATTAGCATCTTCTCTATGGTGCTATATCTCCATGACCAACATTCATGAGTCCAGGAATCAAGGAGTGGAAACCGGAGTGTGGCCATTCACTATATTGTGCCTAGTTACCCACTAGAACACATTTTGCTACCTTTATCCTTCCTTGTGTAAAAATCCTACTTCTGAAGGAAGGTGTGCTTCCACCAGGACCAAAACAATGACTCCATTGAGCTAATAATTAAGACTGCTACCTGGCCAGTTCAAGATCCTTATGAATCTAAATCAAGAGGCAAAGGGGGAAACTACTGTATTAGCTGGGTTGATTGATCCTGCTATAAAGTGGAATAAAAAGACTGAAATGCAACTACACAAAGTAGAAAACTAAGTATTTGCCTGGAATACAGGAGTTCCCTTATTGTGTCTCTTAGTACTTCCATGCCCTGTGATTCAAGTCAATGGAAATCTACAATTCAGGCAAGGCTACAAATGGCACAGTAACTTCAGGACTCAAGGTTTGTGTCATCCCACCAGGCAAAGCTTAAGAACTTGCTGAATGTAAGGGGAATAAGAAATAGAAAGCAGGAATAGGTAGTTATAAATATGAACTAAGAAGATGTGACTAGATACAGGAATAAGGAATGTCATTGTTTTCAATATTTCTCCCTTATTCTGCAATGGGTATGTATGTATGCATATTTGCACAGAGCAAATATCTTTGTTTTTGTCCCTGTCTTATCCCCTTATCATATGAAATAAGTTGTATTAGCTTCATACCATAATATCTCAGTTTTAGGATGTTAAGTTAAAGAGTGAATATTACTCAAGGACTTGCATATGACTCTGGGGAGAGTAAGAGGGTGTCTGGCTGTACATAGAATGTTTGAGTATTTTTAGGTGGAAATATGAATGTTATGGTTTTAACTCAGAGATTATAAATGGTTTAATTGAAAGAGCATAGGTTCTTTGTTGAAAAGGAATGTACAGTATTGATTAAGTTTATGTGTCAACTTGGACAGATTATGATGTCCAGTTGTTTAGTCATGGAAACAGTGGCCTGATTATACCTATGACCAGCTGAATAGATTTCCTTCTGCAATAAGAGAGTACTCATCCTATCAGTTGAACTTTTTAAGAGTAAAATTAATAGTTTCAGCAGACAGAATAGAGAATGTCCATCTCTACTTCAGCCACACTGGTTCTCCTGGGGAATTCACTGAAAACCATAAGTTCACAGCTTATGGCCTACATTGTGGAATTTGTATTTGCCCATCCCCACTTTCACATGAGGCAATTCTTATAAAAATCTCATTGTGTTTACATATAACTCATATCAGGTTTTTCCCAAGAGAACACTGACAAATAGAGATGTTGGAGTATGTATGTATGATCTTAGAAAATCTTTTGTTTGTGAACCCATTGTAAGCAGCCTTTTAAATGAACCTGCTTCTGTTGAGGTGTAACCCACCTCAATCAAGAAGGGTCTTATTCCTATTACTTTAGTCATTATGAGTTAAATGAAATTCAGACAGAGAAAAAGAAAGCCACAGACAGAGGAGCCAAAGGCTGGAATTAATGGAACCTGTTGGAGAAATTAGATGCTAGGATATACTGTCATGTCCCATGCCATCTGCTAAGGTGAAGGCCAGTCCCAGAGCAGCATAGTCCTGGGGAGAAAGCATCAAACCTTGATGAAGCCTAAATTTGGACATTTTCCCTAGCCCAAACCTAAAACTTTCCCATTGCTTAAACTGAAATCATTACAGCTAAAGAAACCTAGGAAATTAAAATATACATAAAGAAAATATAAAAGTGAAATATCACATCCACATTTTATGTATATATAATAAATAGGAATAATAATAATTATACCTATATAATAATAGGTATAACAATAAATAAAGAGGTATAAAATCAATTATTTTTCATCAAAGCATAAAGTAATGAATGTGTTGTGATAGTATGAGGCTCTTATGTACCTGTTTTAGTTTGTTAAATACTGCCAGAATGCAATAGACCAGAAATGGTTTGGTTTTAATAAAAGGAATTTCTTAGGTTACACATTCACAGTTCTAAAGCCACAAAAATTTCCAAACTAAGGGATCCAGGTAAATATACCTTGGCTTAATTAAGGTCAATTTCTGTCACATGTGAAGGCACAGGGGTCATATGTACTGATTCTTGTTCCAAGTTCTGTTGCTTCCAGCTTTTCAGTGGTTGCCTCTCTAAGTGTCGGTGGGCCTTCAATTAGCTCCTCTGGGACCCAGCTGTGGATTGTGCCTTGCTTAGCATCCATGAAAGACTCTGCATTTGAAATCATCCATGTCTAGGTATCTGCTCTCTGTTTGTTCTTCAAGCATCTCCAAATGTCTGCAGTTCTGTCAGCTCTGAAGCATCTGTTCTCCAGGAATATGCATATGAGGCGTCTCCAAAATGTTTCCCCTTTTAAGAAGTTCTAATAAACTAATTAAGACCCAACTTGAATGGGTGGATTAACATCTCCATTTAATCAAAAGACCACACCCACATTTGGGCATATCACATCTCTATGGAGGTATCTAATTAAGAGTTTGCACCCATCATTGAGTGGGTCAACTGCCAGGAGAAAATTTACACAAAAGTCTCTGCTTGTGTTGATTTGAAATTGTTATGTACCACAGAAAACCATGTTTTCTTTCCAAATCTAATCTTTTGAAGGCAGAACTATTGTTTAGAGTGGAAATTTTGGATTGTTTCCATGGAAATATTGCATATCCAGTTGTGGTTATGTCCTTTTGATCAGATTGCTTCCATGGAGAAATGGCACACCCAATTGTGGATGTGGCCTTTTATGAGATGGAGATGTGGCTCTGCCCATTCAAGGTGGGTCTTGATTAGTTTACTGCAGTCCTTAAAAAGAGAAAGCATTTTGGAACATGCTCAGATGCTTTGAGATTAGTTGCTAAAAAGCCAACAGAGGCACAGACATTTGGAAATGCTTGGAGTGCTGAAGGAGCAGATGCCTAGATACAAATATTTGGAGATGCAGAACCAAGCAGATCTCCCCATGTGCCTTCCCATGAGATGATAAGCCAGCCAGAACCCAGAGTTGTGTCCCATCAGAGCTAAGGTAAGTCCCACAGATACTTAGCAAGAAAACCACTGGCATCAGAAGCTGGAAACAAAAGAACTGGGAACAAGGACTAGCAGATGTCAGACACAAGCCTTCTCATGTGACAGATGTTGGTTTTTCTTGAGTCAAGGCATCTTTCTTTAGATACCTTATTTTGGTCATTTTTATGTCCTTAGAAATGTAAACTTGTAAACTGATAAATTCCATTTTTATAAGCTAACCCATTTCTGAAGCATTGTATTTCTGACAGGATTAGAAAGCAAATATACCACCTATAGTATCAAATGAGGATTAGAGGACATGGCATTTATAAAGGTGGATTTGGAATATAAGCCCAAAAGGTATAGTTCCAACCATGACCATTACTTGTTAGTATCAGGATTAGAATTATTGTCATCATTGTATGTTTTTCTGCATATCTACTACTCTTGCTTGAAGTTAATTAATATTTATAGTTAAATTATCTTGATGTCTACTAATAAATGTCTTTTAATTTTTTCCCACTTATGTAGACTTTCATTATTAAAGTATGGAGAAATACAGAAAGATGTGATATTCCAATCACACAACAAGTACTGTTGATTTTTAAGTGATTGGATTTCATCTCCTAACATAATTGCTGTTAGTTCTAAGTCATTTATACACAGATTATTTTCTTTACTTATATTAACCTGTTGAGTCCATATTTATTTGCAGTTTCATGCCATTTTTGTGTGTATATGCATTACAATTAAATTTTCATCAAGGATTACATAAGGAGGGTTAACATATGTAGTTACATTAAATAAATTCCATCAATAATACTCTCTATCAGCATAGCAATTATCTGCTTTGCATAATGCATTATTTCCATGATAACACAATTGAATATACTGAGATAAATCAACTAATCTCCACAGATCTTTTTGAAAATGTCAATCTTTAGTTATAAGTAAATTAGCAACAAACCTTCTCAGTTACTGAGGCTTGGAGTGGGAAAAAATGATTTAAACTGTGTGCCCAATCTAACACTGTGAAGGTGTCACCACTTCAACTGATATTATGTTCTGAGGCAAAGGGTTGAGCACACTCAACCCATGGAGGCTGTTGGCTCAGGGCAGTCAGCATCCATTATTTCATCTGTGTTATTAATGACTCAGTCTGCTGCTCTAGATTCATATCTCACATACTGTTCTGGGACCCAAAATGGTAGCTCTGCACCTTCTGGGAAAAATACAAACATAACCTTTTCCCCACATTAAAGCAGGATCAGGTCCCTTCCATTGACCTGTCTGTAAATCATTCCACTGAACAAATGTTGTGTGATGTGGGAGATTTTAAGATAAAAAAAAAGTATAAAGGGCTAAGGCTAATCTTCACTGAGGGAAGATAAGGTATTCTTCCCCTTTTTTGTTTTTTAAGCATTGATTTGAGAGAATGATGATCTCATTCCATAATGGCTTGTCCATGTGGATTATGTGGAATTCCTGTGGTATGAGAGTTAAGAAAATTTGTAATAAATTGTTTAAAACTGTGACTTGCATAAGCTGGGCCAGTATCTGTATTGAGTGTTGCTGGTTTATTTATAATGGGAAATGCAGTGAGCCAATGTGAAATAACATGTTTTGAGCTTTCTCCAGAGTTTTAAGTAGCAGAAATGAAAGCATAGTGTCAATAGTAACATGCACCCAAAGTAAATGACCAGATTTTGTAAAATGAATTACTTTCATTTTCAAAAACTGGATTGATGAAAAGGGATGCAGGAATGAGAATTCTTTATAATTGGCTGTGCATTTTTGGAAATTTAAAATTTTCTGCATGCAGTTCTTATGATATTTTCACACAATAGTGGCCAAATTCCAATTTGCTTACATGGCTCGGCACAGCTGTGTCCTCTGGGACCTGACTAGAGACCAAGAGGAGCTTCCTGGGACCTAGATATCTTTATCAAAGTACACCTCCTTCCAGTCCTCCTAGCTGGAGGGCACATTTTAACTGTTTCTTACCATGATCACACAATAACAACATCAGTTGCATGCAATAGTAACATCAGGTGAACAGAACAGACTCCACAAATGTATTTTTTCTTTGCATTCAGCCCTCAGAATCTGCTCTGCTCCCAACATTAGCCACGGTTATTTTGGGATAAATTTAGTTTATACATACGTGTTTTACATAAACTCTGGACAAAGCCTTAAAATATTTGGCTTAAAGAAATTTAGGTATTTATATGATTTGAATATTATTTAGCCAGTAATAGATTCATTTACAGCAATATTATTTAGATTAATAGATTAAGCCACCTGGTTTGGGGCAAGAAAAGAAGCAGTTTTTAGCCAGTATAATGGTACCCAGGAGAAAATCAGTATTTTTGATACAGATAAGGACATGATAAAAGTTAACATAAGTTATTTTGATAAAACACAGACTCTCTGCATTTTACATTGATTATTTACATGTTTTAATGTCTTTTCATTAGAACAGGCTAAAAGTTCAAGAAAACATTGTCATTTTAACAGAGAGAAAATTAAACTTTAGTTTTGCATTACTATACTATTTGATATTAAAATAATGACTTAAGTATGAAAGACATAAAGGATGCATTTTTATTAATAGAAAAAAGAGAATAGTTTTATCCTAAGGTGAGATAAATAGCTGTTACAAAATGAAAAAAATGTAAGGCAAAGCCTGAACTAATATAATAATTGCTGAGTGTTTGTAAAAATTGAAATTATGGTCAAAATCAAGAAAGATTTAATGAGTCTATCTGTAATTTTTTAATAAAATTTTAATATCAAATAATATAGTAATGCAAAACTAAAATTGAATTTTCTCTCCGTTAAAATGACAATAGGGGCAGTAGGAGATTGAGTAAAAACACAACACAGAGTTAAGAGAAAGAAGGGCCTACTTTGTTCATTGCCTGAGTGAACACAATGACCAAATAGAAACAGGAATATTTTCCCTGTTTTGCTATGCTTACCACAAAGCCTTCATAACCAATTTCCATTGCTTAAGATTTAAAACACTACAACCTTGATAGAGATGCTTCCTTACCAAACAAAAGAGCTCTAGTAACTCTGAAGTCTTCATCTAGACCCCTGTAGTTTTGAAGAATGTCTTTAAGACCTGTGAGTACTCTTCTAACTGAGACAATTGATTACCCATTACCCTGATGCTACACGGAATGATACAATTTTAATCTTCTATAGACTTCAATGGTTCTGCAGCACTGGAACAAAGTTAGCGAGTCAAGCCGCACTTTGGGCGTCATATTGTATCACAAAAACTATGAACGAGGCTGCGGGCCTCCAAGAACATTCCAGGAAGTTAGAACAAGCTGAGACTAAGGATCTGTAGTATCAGGAAGCAGATTTTATATTCTATGGCCATAGGGCTCAGCCAAGAAGCCTCTGAAAGTCTGAGCCCAGAACAAAAGGCAACCTTAGCTTTTATAGATGGTATGACAAGTAAAGACAAGGTAAACAATTGGCTAATTTAAGTTGAGAATGGTCCAAACTGAACCGTTGAGGGACCCTCACCCCAGAAATATCTTCTCTTGCCTATGTGCATCATGACCAGTTCCTGAAAGCTAGGGGAGGAGGTTTCTATCCCAGTAATGTGTCTTATCTCCCTTGCCTGCAAGGGGAAGGGGTTTGGGGATTTTCCACAGAGAGCACAGCTGCACCAGAAAGAGGCGGGAGGCCTGCCTGCTACATTTTCCCCCTTTGATGCTTACGTGACAATTAGGGAGGGGTTATAACATCATTTATACTTCATTTAATTTATTATTTTGCTACAGGTATTGGTATGTCCTGATCTGAGCAGGGCATGGCAAACAATGTAGCCATGCAGGGTTTAGGCCCCTGTGAAGTTGAGGGGGGGTAAAGGTCTCTGTCCTCCCTCTGTTGGCCTCAAGTTTTCTCCTTATGGTCCCTTTTGACTGTGCCTGTCTTATGTTGTTCCTCCCCTGAGGAATCTTACCCATTTTTGCTAACCAGACATCTTCCAGAGCCAAGCAGGGTGATGTGAGGTAGGCAAGTGAGAGAGCAGTAACAACCCCTGAGAGGGTCTGGTCTGTCTCTTCATCAGCCTATGCCCCCTGGCTTCTATTCCCAGTACCTGCGTTGGGGTTCTTTCACCTGCTGGTGAGGCATTAGCTTTGGTTACATGTTTTTGGGAACCCATGTTTTTTTTTCTTCAGTGAGGGCTTAGCTCAGAACTTTGGGCAAGAGATAAAGTTAGCACCAGCTTCCAGGAGGCCTTCTCAGTTTTGCCATGCTAGAGTAATGAAAACAGCATTATTGAATCTGGTGAGTTGGGATTATTGTATACTGGGGCATCTTTCTTCAGGGTGCATACAGAAATTTAAGTTTGAGAACCGCCCTGGCTTGAATACTGGTTATAGTTTTTACCTTTTTCCAACATAGGTAGTCTTGAGACATGCCTGGAATGCATTATTTCCCTTGGAAGGGCTTATGACCATGCCAGGCAGAAATAGAGGAATGAGGTACATGGTGCTGGCTATGGGAAGTGCTACAACATGAATGTACAGTCAGCCTCAGGGAAGGAATGGAGACACACACAATGGGCAGCAGCTAAGAAGGGGGAAGTTACCCAGGTGAGAGGGATTCCATCAAATTAGAGCAAAGTTGGTTTTCAGGAAGAGCTCCAGGAGACCTATTTCCAGGAGGGCTGAATCTGCTAAATGAAAGACAAATGCAAAGAGCAAGAAAAGACAGTTCACAGACCTGGCAGACCAGGATGTCCATGTGTTGATTTTCTAATTTTTGGCTGTGCATAGATCAGTCAGCTTCTGGGGTGACTGAGGCAGGGCTCAGAGGTCTCCTCAATCTTTGGCTGTACATTGAGTAGCTGCTTCTGGTGAGCTAGAGCAGGTCAATGATGGTCACTCCTGCCTCAGTCACAGGCTGTTCAGCTCATCTCAGCTGTGATGGAGAAGGGCACAGTGGCTCTCAGAGGATGGTGAGTCTCAGGTGTTCAGGAGCAGGGATCCACCCCCAGGGGTGTTCTGCAGTGGCCCTTTTGACTTGAGAGTGGTGAATTTATAGGATGATCTTGACGGCTTTGACAGCTGTTGGGATTACTAAAACAACACAGTAAGGGCCTTTCTATTAAGACTGGAGGGAGACTTTTTTTTAAATTTTTTCCTCTTCAGCTTTTTACCCACACCATTTTTCCTGGTTTGAACCTCAGGTAAGTGAGGGTAGATGCTAAAAAAGTTTGAATACTGTTTTTAATACCTTTCCTTTTAGTTCATTTAGAACTTTTCTTAACTTTGACTATAATTGCCCCTCCACAGACCTTTGATAACTTACTATATTAGCTCAGGCTTTGTCCCACATTTTTCATTGTGCAACAGCCATTCCCTTCATGTTAGAACAAAACCATTCTCTTTTTCCTCTCAGCAAAAATATATGCTTTATGTCCTTTAAACTCAAGTCACCACCTCAAGCAAACATTTCATCACACAGTTATTATCAAAATCAAATTTGTTCGAATAATGTTGAATACCCAAAACACTCCAGTTAATGCACAACAGAACTTCCAACATACAAAAAGTTTTTATTGTTGTTGTTTGTTTTGGATTTTCTTTTGCCTGTATTCCAGCCTTCCATGTTTTCCAGCTTTGCTATTTTGTGAAGTGTACTGGAGATGATTATTTTGTGGCCACATCATGTCAGCAGGGTATTGCTTATTACACTTTTGTACAACTAATGCCAGCAAGATAGAATTTTTTCCAATTTGTTGTTTAAACTTTATAAAAGCAGTCTATATGAATGGGTTGGTGTTAATTTTTGTAAATTTTATGCAATCTGCATAGTCCAGCCCTACTCCTCCAGCCCCCTTCATCAGCAATTTTAACCATCCAGATAATTAATGTTTTTTTCTTCTCCAGACAAACCTTTTGTATTTAAAATATTTCCATTTTTTCCATTATTTGCTTTATTCTATACATTATCATCCCTCTTATCAGGGTTCTAATCGCAGTGGCAGTGGCTAATACCATATGTACTTTTCCTGTGTTTATTTTACCTTATCTTTCTTATATTTATATTGGCCTATATGGACTGTGGCCCTCTCAGCTATTGATTGATAGTTAAAAGAATTTTTTTTTCAAAACAAAATTTCGATTCTGCAGTATGGACAGTTTTCCTGTAATTCTGCCAATTCCTTTTCATAATTCATTTTCCTTTTTTCAGCAATTGCTTGAATTTCCTGCTCACATACATTTCTATATTATATTAACATAGCTTATTCTTTTTTAATATGTTCCAGATATTTTTCCCCTTTTTCTAATGGTATGCTTTCTAGACACAGTACAAGCCATACAGGTTTTTCCTGTTTAATTTTATTTTTCCAATTTTTACAGGGTCCTGTGCATTTTGCTCAATCCTCTGCAAGTGTGGAATAAGGTAATTTATTCCATCCTCAGATTTTTTGGGTTCTTTTCTTTGAGCTTAGAGGTAATTTTTCCCTAAAAAAAGATTATTTTCTAATTTTTGTTAAAAGCTATGGCTTATTGTTAATTTACTTTAAGTAAAGAGGCCTACTGACTTAAAAATTCTCAAATGTCTCAAAGCATTAGAAAGTATAACCCAGGGAGGCAAAATATTTAAATTCAAAACAATTCTGCATGTAAAAATATAGGAAACCAGAAACCTTCAATTTATCAAGAATGGACCTAATAAAGCATTATAATATTTAGAAGAGCATACTTCAAATTTTCTGCACAAATTTTTAAAGCTTGTCTTTTAACCTTTACTACTATGAAGCCATGCTGAAATGTGAATCCTGTTCCCAGTGTCAATTTTGTGCATAAGAGACAACATGATATTTGAGTCCATTTAATTTATAGGTTTGGATCCACAGAAAACACTGACTGCATTGATATAAAAACAGATTTTATCTTGAAAGTAAGTAAGAAAATAATTAAAAGATAGCAACTGAAAGAGTCTTCAAAAATAGAGCATAGTTACACCACCAGATAAGATGGCATTACTTCTCTGAAGAGAAGGGCTGGAGAATTTCAGAAACAGCATTTAAACTCTCATTAATAATAACCCATAGCAATTTTGGTGACAGCATTCAGAGTCTCTTTAGTTAAGATACATAGTAGAGCATAAGATTTTGATGAGGTGCTGCCCTTTGACATAAGATTTTGTTTTCTTTCCTCTTTTTATATATCCACATAATAGTGGCCAAATTCCAATTAGCTTGTGTGATTGGACCCAGTTGGGTCCCCTGGGAGCTGGCTAGGGACCAAGGGGAGCTTCCTGGGACCAAGATATTTTTATTAAGTACACCTCCTTCTGGGAGGATAGCCAGTCCTTCCTGTTAAAGTGCACATTTTAACTGTTTTGTTTGTTTTACCAAGGTCACACAATGGCAATATTAATTGTACAGAACAGATTATTTTTATGAGATCAATTTTAAAACCCTTATATAGATGTTTTCCTTTTACTCTGCAATGTGTAAAATTTAATTTATAATACAGGGTTATGAAAAACTGTAATACAAGACAATTTCTTTTATTTTTCCTAAAAGTGGTACACTTTAATTCATACAGTTTCCTAAGTCAGTCAGGGGTCAGCTTCATTCCCCAGTCATTAGTAAAAGCTTTTTATAAAATTAGAAATAATACACTTCAACAGTGTTTTACTGACTTTCCTTCTCACATCTGTGGCACCAATGATAAATGGGAGGGCTTACAGACAAACAGCAAAGGGTTTTGAATAAACTGCCATCTCCTTCAGTCTGACTGCTCCCCTATAAGGACATTGGGCACCTAAACCCCCAGCCAGTCACCGCCCCCCTTTTCAGGGTTGCTCACCCTGAGCAATATGAGGATTGCCACAAACTTGTAGAATCTGAACTCACTTATGGCCAGGTGCACAGCCCAGGACTTCCTTTCATTCACAGAATTTTACACACACACACACACACTCCAACAACCCCCCAGGACCATACTTCCCAGAACCAAACCTGAAGACTTCCATTTCCCCTGGTCCTGCAACTGGAGACTGGTATTGAGTAGCCTCTGGGAGTTGATCAGGCTCCCCTTCCATTCAGAACTTCCTAGCTTTTTATGAGTGGGCTGAAACTGATGCACATGGGTGCTTACCAGACAGATGGGTGGTGCTCCCAGAAACTTGATTCCAGAAACTGTCCACCCCATCTTGGGAGGTCAAGAATCTGAGAAATGGGAAACACCCCACTGCCGGCACTGGATTCCATCGGGTCTCTGGTCAGGGCGCTGCCACCACCATGGGTGAAGGACGTGAAAATACACCTTGCCTCACATCCCAGATGAGCCCCCAGAAATGTAGTACAATAACCAGGAATGAGACTGCAGGCCTCCAGAAAGGTTCTGCAAAGTTAGAACAGGATGAGACTAAGGATCTGTAGTTTTGGGAAGCAGGTTTTATTTTCTATGACCATAGGGCTCAGCTGAGTAGCCTCTTAAGGTCTAAGCCCCAAACAAAAGGCAAACTTAGCTTTTATAGACTGTATTACATGTTAAGGACAAGGTAAACAATTGGCTAGTTGAAGTTGAGAATGGCCCAGAGCTGAACCATTGAGGGGACCCCACACCAGGAATGTCTTCTCTTGCTTACTTGCATTTCCACCAGTTCCTGAAGGCTAGGGCAGGGGGTTTCTATCTCAGAAATATGTCTTATTTCCTTTGCCTACAAGGAGAAGGAGTTTTGGGATTTTCCACAGAGAACACAGCTGAACCAGAAAGAGGGGGAGGCCAGACTGCTATGATATAAAGAGGTTCAACAACTCAACAACAAAGAGACAAACAATTCAATATAAAATTGGGCAAAATACATGGGCAGACACTTTTCTGAAAGGGAATCACAAATATCTCAAAACCATATGGAAGATGTTCAGCTTCACTGGATTTTAGGGAAATGCAAATCAAAACCACAATGAGTTATCATCTCACTCCAACCAAAATGACAATTATTAAAAAAGAAAGAAAGAGAGCAGAAAACAAGAAGTGTTGGAGAGTATATGGAGAAAGAGGCACACTCAATAACTGTTGCTGTGAGTGTAGAATGGTGCAACACTTCTGGAAGGCAGTTTCATGGTTTCTTAGGAAGCTAAGTACAGAATTACCATATGATCCAGCAATCCCATTGTTAGGTATAGACAGGAAGTGAAGGCAAGAGCAGAAATAGACATTTGCATACCGATGTTTATAGTGACATTATTCATGATTGTCAAGAAATGAAAATAGCCCAATATTGATCAGTGGGAAAATGTCTAAACAAACATATAATGGAATATTACACAGCTGTAAGACAGAATTAGGTCATGAGACTTGTAATAAAATGGATGCAACTTGAGGACATTTTGCTAAGTGAAATTAGCCTGAAACAAAATCACAAATACTCTCTGGTATTACTAATATGAACTCACATTAACGAGTGAACTTTGAGAGTTAAAGCTGAGAACACAGTTTATTAGTTGTTAGAAAGAATGTAGAGATTGACATTTGATACAAAAGGAGGACAAAATGTCCAACAAGTCTGATTGTAAAGATCCACAAATGGTTAGGACAATGCTATCTGAAGGTAGCTCCATAATGTAAGTACACTGAACAAAGCTGAGTGTGAGAATGGTTGAGGAAGGAGGACTGGGGTCATATATGACACCAGAAATAAAGATAAAGGATAAAGACTGGGATGTTATAACTTAGTGATGCCTATGGTGAAGTATCATGGTGAGTAAATTTAAAATATAAAAATGTTTTTGCCTGTGGAAGAACAAATGACTATCAGCATTGCAAGGTGTTGAATCTGGGATTCTATGTGGGTGAAAATACAATCAATGCAAACTAAAGTCTATAGTTAGCAGTGACATTGTGACAAACAATTCACTTCCATTGAATGTGACAAATGCAATATGTCAAAGCTAAATGTCAATAAGTGTGGTATATGTGGAGGGATATGGTATTCTTTGTAGAATATATAGATTGTGGGGGTGAAGTTATGACATGTGATTACACTGGGAACACTGATGTAATGCTAAGGTTGGATTGTATGATGTGTGAATAAAACTATTTAATAAATGAACATATGTATACACAAGATATAAGTGCTGGAGAAAATGCAGAGAGAGAGATGTTCCCAGTCACTGTGGCTAAGAAAGTAAAGTGGTGTGGCCCTTCTGGAGGATGGTGACCTGGCATCACAGCAGGTAAGGGCTGGGTTGGCCATATGATTCTACAACCCTGTAGTTAGCTGTATCCTTGAAGAAACTGAGAGAGGAACAGGAATGGACACTTGCCCAGCAGTGTTTATAGTGGTAGTTTTTGTGATTTGCAATGGATGGAGGTGGCCCAAGAGTACCTGGGATTAGGACTGAAGGGAGAAACTGTGGTGTATGCATGCAATGAACTATTCAGTGGCTGCAAGAAGGAATGAAATTGTGAGGCAAGTAAGGAGGTGAATGGACATTGAGGACAGTAAATTGAATAAAATAAGCCAGTAACAAAAAGGCAAATATTTTAATGCCTCAAAAATGTGGACTAATTATAATATGCAAACTTTGAAAATTGAATTTTAGAGAATAGGTTCTCAGCTGAATGTCTATTGTAAAGGCTAGTAGATGGTAAACTTACAGCAGTTACATCTATTTTATAGTGATATCTGTTATTTTGAAATTCTGAGATGCTGAGTTCTTTGGTCATTCCCTGGAATTCTGGGTATTTGTGTGACCTCTGAGACTCAGAAGTAGAATTCTGCAGCTAAGAAATTCAGCATTGCTCCATACAGCTGTTTTGGAAACAATGGAAAATGATCAAACTTCAATTAGAGATATGAATGAAGCAGATCTTGGTAGGGCTAAGATAAATCAAACTAAAGTGTAAAGGATGATATTGTCGGTATTTTAAAACTTCAACTTCTGGGTAAGAATAAACAAAAAGATGTTCATTTGTTGCAAAATTTATATTTTCAGTAGCACACTATCAAATATAACTTGTATGGTCAGCTTATTCAAATACAATAATTACATGAAACCTGGAATAGGGAGTGAGATCTTGTTGGTTTGCACAGGTTGGTGTGATACCTTTATACATCCCAGAGTAATCAGGCCAGAAGACTAGAAAGTACTTGCAAAGTACCCTTGAGTAACTAGTGAAAAAGGTGGAAATATTAAACTTCCCCCTCTGGGGAAGACCTGATAACTTTTCAAGCATTGGGAACTGCCAATTTGATAGGGCCAAACCCTCAATCCTGTGATTTGTCCTTATGAAACTTATGCCTTTAAAGGGAAAGCTTAGTCTACTTATGATTATGCCTGGGTCACCCTAGATAACATCTTTTCTTGCTCATTTGTGTGACCTTTCTTTAAGCCAACTCTGTATGTGAACTCACTGCCCTCCCCCACTATGTGGGACATGAGACCCAGGGATGTAAATCTCCATGGGATTGCGGAAGTAAGGAAGTCTTCTTGAGCAAAAAGTGTGAATTGAAATGAAACAAAGTTTCAGTGACTGGAAGATTTAAAAAAGAAATCAATTTTGATTCCATCTGAAGAATATTTGTATGCAATATAAATATATATATATCCTTTTTCAGTTTTTGGTGCATTGGAGTAGATACAGGGAGGCACCTGAGACTGTTGAACTGTTATCCAATGTCCTTGATTCTTGAAGATGATTGGATAACTATAGAGCTTTTAAGCTGTGTCCATGTGACTGTGAAAACTGACATTCTCTTTATCCAGCATATGGACAGATAAGTAAGAAAGAAAAGACAAAAAAAATAAATAAATAATAGGGGGCTTGGGAAGGATGGGATGTTTGGGGAATTCTTTTTTTATTTTTATTTCATTTTTTATTCTTATTTTTACTCTTTTGGTGTAATGAGGATATTCAAAAATCAATTGAAATGATGAATGAACAGATATGATGACATTGTGAATCATTGATTGTACAATTTGGATGGTGATATGCTATGCTAATATATAAGATATCTCAAAAAAAATGTAAGTGGCCTAAACACAGCAATTATGGGCCCTGTAATTGATTGTATTAAAATGTAAGACCCAAGTACAAGACATCTATAAGAAATTTATGAAGAGCAAATGGATCTAAAAATATATAACTGTAACTATATGGCTATAAATACTACTGAATAAAACAGTACAATTTGAAAAATTGGACCACTGTATTCCAGAAATTTGAATGAGAGTAGGAATAACAATAGAAGCAATTATTTTAGAAAATTTTAAAATTTCTTAGAGCCTCTAAAGACATACAAAAGAGAGAATTTGAAGAATGAATATAATGTTCTAGAAAAATAATAACATTTATTAACTGCCAGGGATAAAGTTTTAAGTTTGTTGAAATATAGTATAAATAAGTTTTTTCTTTTCTGTTTCTTATATTTGATCTTCTGACATAATTACTTTACTGTTAGACATGACATATTAGATTTCCAACAATACTGATTCAGGAAAAAATTAGTCATAAAATGTTTTGTAAATTATTCTTTATTCTATTATTAACATTATTTGAAAGCACACTTAGTGGCTATAAAAATTAGTTTCAAAGATGGGAAGAAAAATTATTCATGGTGATTTTTCAAGGAGTAAGCAGATTACTGAAGTGACATTGACATAGAAAATCTTAAACACTAAGGTCACCAATTGTGAAATAAATTAATGCAGGCCTTTTAACCTCCAAATATTCTTTTCTCAGTATCACTGAATTTTGTTAATTGAAGAATTGTTCATGCACTTTTCATCAAATTTATGCATACTATATGATAATTCCTTGAGCCATACCACCAAATTTTCTCCTGAAATTCTGCGTATAAATAGCTTTTCTAATAGGAGCTGCTTGATTTCATTATTGTGAATTAATGAAAGGTTCACAAGGCTGCCTTTCACCTGGTAGTTTATAGGGGAAGTAACCTTTCAGCAATTCAAATGATTAAAAAAGTTTTACTCATCTCAACATCGAGTCTTAATTTATTCTCTCATACTGTGTTAGCACACTAAATAATAAAACAAATTGCACAAACATTGATGTGGCTGAATAGAACACTGCATCTGCTGTGTTGATGAATTATTTTTCAATCTCATACATGATTGGAAAAATTCTTCCATATTTACTTGTCATGCCTCAAAAATGCCCATTCATCACCTGGTACATAATCCTAAAAAGAAGTTATTTATGCTTCACAAGTCAATGCAAAGTACACAAAATTGTGGGTTTTGTAAGTTTCTATTATAAGATAGGTCAAGGTGATTATAAATATTTAATAATAAAATCATGATATTACTGAAAATCTGGCATTATCAAATCATATAAACCCACTAAGTACATGTATATAATAAGCCTTATATATAAGGAAAGTACTTGGAAGAAAATACACCTGAAGAATAGCAACATTTATGAAAAAATTCCATTCATTTCTTTGAATTCTGATGTAAAATAATTTTTGCATGATAAAAACTTTTAATCTCAGGATAGGGTCTTGCTTTTAAATATAAGAATGATTCATTCTGAGAAATGAACTAGTTCATCCTTTGTGATGAACAGTCTAGACTTTCAAACAGATACTAAACTATTTTTTTAGAAATGCCTTCTCTTTTATCCAGTTACATATTAGAGTATCACAAAAGAATACTAAAAATGCTGTTCTACAGTATGTGGTTTCTAGTGAAGGCAACTTTCTTTTTCAAACCTAACATGAGTGCATCCACCGTTGAACTTTTATCTTGGATTCATGCCAATAAATCTTCCCTGGAAACTGACTCAAATAGTTGCATTATCAGCAATCCTCAATATAAAGGTGCTGTAACCTTAGGGTGAAATGTGAGGGATGCTCTCCTCTGCATGTGTGCACAATATTCCTAGGTATATTGTGAGAAAATTTCCAGGTGTACTTTCAATTTGAAGAGGATGCAAACAAAAATTTTGGATTGATTTCTGTTACTTAGAAATTAAAAATTCATGGAAAAAAATTAAATATAAATTAACTCAAAGTAAATATTAGATTGCAAAATTATAGGCTCCTTAAATGATGCACATATTTTATCCATAAGAAAAACTTGAATTTGACAAATTTCCAGACAGCTTGTGCTGGAATATGTTCTTCATCCATTTGACTTCTGGTAAGTATTACTTTCAAAGTTGCAGAATTTCAATTAATCTAAAAAATGGGGATATTGTTAGAATAATATGTCTATACATATACATATTATTTGGCCATAATTAAGTAATGCCAGGATTTGTGGCAAAGCAAATATAGAGTTGACAAATCAGAGACATCAAGCAATTCACATATTTTGATAACTTTGTAATAAATTTTATTAAATAAAATTCTTAATCAGAAAATTAATAGTATTGTAACCTATAATGTTAATGCTCCTAAGGTTTTACTCTTATCTGTCATTTGTACTAAACAATACTGAATATAAAAGCAAGATAAATGATGCATTAATACCATCATTGTTTGTTTCATAAATAGTATTTGCTGCTGAAATTAAATGTACATATGAATATTTTGTTATAAGCATGTTCTCTAAATCTTGTAAGAATCACGGAGCAAACAATACTTAATGGTTGTGATACCATATAAATTATTTAACTTTTCCTGCCCTTTTAATCATTGTGTAAATATGCATATTTTTTGTCACCTAGTAAATGAGTAATAATAATAACTGTGGTATTATGTTTTCATCTGGATATATGTGTAAATGAAGATAAGCATTTATAACAAAGTCATGTTCATTCAAATTATGCAATATAAATATATGAGCTTCTATTATACAATATCCAAATGTTGATTTGTACTTTATCTTTTTGCAGTCCAAGTCTTTTTTTCAGACATATTTTGCAAACTACTCTTTATTATGAAATTATAGCTATTACAACTATTAAACTATTACTGAACTAATCTTTTTAAGGTGTAAAATTATTTCTATAAACAAAACCAGTTTTGAGGTGCCGAGTACCACCTTTGATTTCCCAACAATTTAAAACAGTTGATTGCTATGGGAATTATGAATAACACAAACGTGCCCGGCTTCATCCTTATGGGATTGACAGACATTGCAGAGATTCAGCAGATCCTCATCATGTTATTTCTCCTGATATACCTGATTACTCTTCTGGGGAATGCAGGGATGATACTGATAATTCACCTGGACCTCCAGCTTCACACTCCCATGTATTTTTTCCTCAGTCACCTCTCATTCCTTGACATCAATTACTCAACGGTCATCACTCCTAAAACCTTAGAGAACTTACTGACTTCCAACAAGTATATTTCATTCAAGTGCTGCTTCACCCAGTTGTCTTTTTTCATCTTCTGCTGTGGCACTGAATTTTTCCTTCTGTCTTCAATGGCCTATGATCGCTATGTAGCTATCTGTAATCCTCTTCACTACCCTATTGTTATGTCCAGGAGGCTCTACTGTTTGCTCATCACTGGGACCTACCTGATGGGCTTTATTGAAGTATTAGTTACTGTTCTTTACATGAGCAGTTTGCATTTCTGTAAATCCAATGTAATTTATCACTTTTTTTGTGACATAATCCCAATTTTAGCCTTGTCCTGCACTGACACTCATGACACTGAAATCATGATATTCATTGTTGGTACTTTCAATGTAATGGTGTCTCTTACCACAATTTGTGTGTCCTATGGGTCCATTCTGTCTACTATCCTGAAAATTAATTCCACTTCTGGAAAGCACAAAGCCTTCTCTACTTGTGCCTCCCACCTCTTGGGAGTCACTATCTTTTATGGCACTACAATTTTTACTTATATGAAACCAAAGATGTCCTACTCCTTGGGAAAGGATCAAGTAGCTTCTGTGTTTTATACTGTGGTGATTCCCATGCTGAACCCACTCATTTATAGTCTTAGGAACAAAGAGGTGAAAAATGCTCTCATTAGAGTCATGCAGAAGAGAGAAGGTTCCAGGCAATAGGAATGGCAGTGCTGCTGAACATTTTACTTTTTTTCTTATTTGGATATTTATTCTCTAAATACAGTTGTACCATTTAATTAATTTGGATCTCTTTTGAGGAATCCTTTATTTGAAAACATAGCATCTGGAACTTTCCAAGAATATGTTTTTAGAAATCTACATAGTATATAGAAGACATGAAATATATATTAATCCTGTGGTTTAAATATATATGTGTTTTCAAGGGGAACTACTGAACAAAAAACATGGTGTTATCCTTGAAATTGTATCACAGGAATCCCATGTATATTCCATTTTCAGAGAATTTTATCATGGAGAGCTCTGTTAGAAGTCATTCCATTTATTCTGTAGAGAAGATATATTGCACAGTCTTAAAAGTGCCAGTTGGAGTAGAAAATCTTGAGTTTAGATCTGAAAAATGTCAGCTTTTTGACTGTATATCCCTTATTAATTCACTGAAAGTTTAAGTCTAGTTTCCTCAACTGCTCAATATAAATAATTCTAAATTCATAGTTATTTTACAGATGATATCAAATGATGAATGGAAAGAATTTAATGCACTTCTAATATATTTGGAACACAATCCTCAGAAAGTACATTCTTGCAAAATTTTGAACACACAATAACCTATGTTATGAAAATGTTCACTCATATTTTAAAATAATTTTGGCTGATCTTATTTATAAACAAACAGTTAAGAAGGAAAATGAGCACTTCAATATTTGGTCTTAGAGGAAAGTAAAATATTGTGATAGAATTAAGTTATAGAAAAATGTTTATGTGAACATTGAAGAAAGTTTGAAAAAATTTTCAGTTTTTAAAGAAAATAGAAATGTCCTAACCATCTTTGAGAGTTTCATTCTTGGTCTTCTAGACCAATTTTATGTATAGGTATGTGTATATATATATATAAATTTTGTAATTTCTGATTTCTACTTTGCAGATTTTGTTTTCTGTTCATCACTATAAGCTTTGATAATTCATTTGAAATTTAATCTTGGAAGGTGAATGTTTTCTTGGTGCATGAGATAAATGAAGTATATCATCATGCAATGCTTTAAGACCTCAAGTTTTGTAAATTCAGGAGTTTATGTAATTGCATATTGTTATATGTTTTTTATGTCTTCATGTTAATCATTTGAAAACTCTGCCATACTGTGATGGATCAACATGCTTTAGCAATTACTATTTATTTGCTTAATTTCAGTACGTTTAAAAAATTAATTCCTTATTTCCTGGTTTCTATAAGTATAGGTTATTTAAAAACATGTTACTTTTTTAGTTCAACCCTTGTCTCATTTGTTTTAATAATTTCAATAGAGAAAGGTTGCAAATAAATAATTTACTATGAATCCAAACTCTGTGACATCCCATACACTTTGGTCTGGGTTGTAATATTTTCTTTAAACATGTCTGTATGCAAGTTTTAATTTTCTCTACTATTCCATGTGCATTTGATAAAGGATATTATCTTCTTTTTCCTATATTTGAATTTTTTATTTAGGCAGTGTTTATTAATTTGTCCCTTCAAGTGGTTTGAATTGTTTTAATTTGTATTGAGGTTTGCTTTTTAGAATTATAGTTGTCCATATTCTTAAATGGTTTTTGAAAGATTAAAAGAAAATTAATTTTCATAGGTTCATCAATAGTAATTGATTCAAATGATTTAGATGTGTATTATAATCCTCTACACCCTGAATTCATATAAAAATTTAACTTAATTGTGTATAATATCCATATAAATCACCCTATTAAGATTTATTTTTGCTCTGAACTCTATGTTGTCAGAATCTATTCCAATTATTTTTGTTTTGTGTGTCTATATCTATGTCTTAGATAGAAATTATTTTAAATAAAGTATCTTTTAAACTATTCACTCATCTTGTAAATGCATTGTGTTTTTTCTTTATGTATAAGCTCTTTACACTTTTTTTCTTTTTATGAACTGTTAGCTTTGCTTTCATTTATGCACACTTCTATGATTTATAAAATATCACCTGTTGCTTTCTATTGGAAACTCTTTAATTTTTCAGACAGTAATAAGTTCAGGATTTGCTTATGTTGTATTTAAATTCAGACAATGCTGTCTTCTTATTTTATATTCTAGAATACATTTATGATGTTGTTAAATACATGCAATATATTACCTTCACAGAATGTGCAAACACTGGAGTATTTATATTGCACTTCTGTTCTCCCTGTTTATATGAATGTGTATCATATTTTATTTAAAATGTAGTCTGAAGTATTTTTAAAACAAAATCTTTTTGTTCACGTATTGGACATGCACAGACATACCAGATGTCACTGTGAAGGAAAAAGGAAGTTTTATGTAAGCCAAAGGAGGACAGGAACCTTGATTGACCTCAAAGCTTCCCCCCTGTGTTGATCTTTCTTGAGGCTTTTATACAAGTTAGAGAGAAAAAGAGCCTATCATCCTGGGTAGCATGTGACATTTAGCAGGAGGCTGGAGAATCTTATTGCTTTTTATCTCAGTTATTTACTGCACCTTTAAATTTTATATTTTAAAAGATACATGGTACTTGGTGCCTCCTAGTCAAGGGGTCAGGCTGAGAGAACACAAATCATAGTGATTAATGTATACCTTAACTTAGTGCCTATATGTGACCAGTTGTACATTCTGAATTTTTCCTCTCTGTTAGACTAACAGTTTGCTTCTCTGTAAGACTAAATTTTAAGTGCATAGCTTCCTTATGGTTTCAGAGTTAAATCTAAGATTTGGACAGTACAACATGCCAAAATTCTACATAATGAAGAAGTTGAACCACTTAACAAGATTGGAATGCAGCATGACAAAATGTGGACAATAGGATTTGTTTGCAAATTATTTGTGTTATATAATAATAATAAAAGTATATTTCATGACCATCTATTGAAGGCTCTATTGAAAGGCTTTAACTAAAATTGATGTAGTTTTTCTTTGCAAGATAATTCTCAGGTTGGTACTTGAAATATCTAAAATTCAATCTCAGTAATGCAAAGCTGTCCACCTACTTGTTCAGGCAGACTTAAGCCTCCTGGCATTTTCTCAATCTCATACACCTCATATCTTCTCCATTAGCCTATCATATTGATGCTCTGTGAAGATTTTATTTGGAGTGTGACTATTACTGAATATCTCTACTACCTGGTCCAAATAACCATCATCTTACTCTTTAAATTGTTGCCCCAAACTTCCAGACTATCTCCATCTGCTCTTCCATATCCCCTTGTGTCCAATCTCAAGGTAAGGGGCAGTGATATTGTTAAAACTTGGGTCATAGCATGTCACTTTCCTTAAAACCTACAAGACTTTCCATCACATGAAGAGTAAAAATAAAAGATTTTTCAAGAACCTTCAGGTTGAATATGATCTTACTCCTATTCATTACCTCTATGAAATCATCCTTTATCTCTGTTTCTATCATGCTTACTTTGAAACAGCCACACGGACATTGATACCCTTCACTATCCACATTAGTTCATATGCCGCCTGAAATATTTCCATTTTTATTTCTATCTGAAGCTCCCTTTCCCCAGATGACTGCATTGATCCTTTATCATTCTCCTCTTCATAACACATCCCTTACCACACTATTTAATACTGCATTTGCCCCACACTCATCAGTGCTCTTTTTGTTTTCCATAGCAATTATCTCCATCTAATATTCTGTGCATAAACCTGTTTCTCCCCTTTTGTTTCCTCCACTATGAAGGTTCTATGAGCACAATATTTTTGCCAATTGTGTTTAATGCTGTATCACCAGTACCTACAATTAATGTATTTGAAGGCCTGAATTTTACAGAGCATGAAACCTATAGAGAGAATGGTTTCATAGCTTGTGTATGAACACCCAACTGGATAAAGGACAACTTCAAATTTGAAGCCAGATAATCTGAGATTAGAGGTTACCTTTCTAATCACCAGTTTATCATATGAACCTTTATTTAAAAAAATCATGCTACTCTTATCTGAGTTGAAATCATATAATACTCTTTGTATTAAAATGTATTACCAAATACAGCAATGAGGGGTATATTGATGGCAGAATTCACTAGAGCTGTTAATAGAAAATATAATTTTGGTGATATCTGCTAAATGTTCTCAAATATACATGTAAAGTCCTATTAAAAAAATAACTCTTAAGGAAAGAGTGATTTAACAGGCAATTTGATTGGGAAGAGAATCTGTATTAGTTAAGTACAGGCTGGTTGGTGTAAAAAAGGGTTTCAGAAACAGGATGACTAAACAAAAAGGAGTCCTTGTGTATATGTTACTTCATAATGTATGATGAAGAATCCTGATAATCTAAGTACAAAGTGAAAAGATCACTGTAGTTTCATTCTTTCAAAAGTATGGTTTCTATAGTCAGAAAACTATTTTTGAATGGGATGTAATTCCTATGTGCTATGTGGTTTGCACAAATAACTTAAAGAATGGTTGCCTTTGCTTTTCATCTGTGATCTTTGAGATAAGTAATAACGGACTTGCCTCTTGGAGTAGTTTTGGTGATATAATGAGTTAGTATGTGTAAAATACATGCATATTTTCTAGTAACTAATAAGCTGAACTGAAGTGCTAACTAAAGGTATTAAATAATATTCATGTCTTAATTCATCATTCATTAAAATATGTATGTATATATACTCTCATTAAGTTATATGTTCCAGGAAAAACATTATACACTAGTGATACAATTTTGTGGACCAGAAAAATTCTGCCTCTCAGTAAGTTATAATGTAAGTGTAGTGGTAGCTCTAGATAGTAATCAAACATATCAACAAATATTAGCATAGGAGACTATGCTACATGATGGAAAAAGGAAATCCAATATGGGGAATGAAAGTCAAAGAATTCTTCCCTGAGGTAACGGTAATTGAGCTGGAATATGAAGCATGAAAATTTACTAACTTTTGAGTTAAATATACTATTTTTCCATATTGATCTTATGAATATAAAATCATGTATATCATGTATTCTCAATATTTTTTGTTCTGCTTTGCTAGGAGTAAAAAGTTTAGTGCAATGTTCATGCAGTTTTATTTTATACAATTTGTCTGATCAGTGGACTGAACTATTGTTCAGATATTGAAAGGCAAGAGTGAGTGCATCCTTCATCCTATTGCTAATCTCTTCCTTTCTCTTAAAAAATTGTTACTTCTCTTAATTTGATAGAGCAGCTAAACTGATAAATCAAAGTTTAACCATGACTAAAAGTTTGCCTTAATCATTTAAAAATTATTATAAATGAATAGAAGAAGGCATAAAATCATCCTGGAATGTGATAAACCTTTTGATTTTGTGGGAGATGGATATTCAGAGATATTTTTGAAGAAGTTTATACCTTTATTCCAGAAAAATCAACTGAAAAGACCGTAATCAAGAAGGTGCATATTAAGATGCTCTGATTTCAAATACCTTGATCTCTTTATCAAACGACATGATATCCACATGATGCAATGTGTTTTTTCAAACTATTGTATTGTATAATATAGCATATATATAAAGCAAGGAAAGAAAAACAATAATTTTCAAAGCCCTCTTCAACAAGTAGTTACATGACAAATCCCAGGGTTTGTCATGAACTACCATATGATACTCTCAGATTTTTCTGTCTAGCTGCTCCAGAATATAGGAGGTCAGAAGGCTTAAATATTCTTTTATCAACACAATTGACTTTCTTTCATTTTTGTGAAAAATAACAAATATATACAAAAGAACCATTAATTTCAAAGCACAGCACCACAATTAGTTGTAAAATATATATCAGAGATTGACATGGGTTATAATTCTGCAGATTTAGGTTATTGCTCCTAGCTGCTCTAAAATATTAGAGACTAAGAGAGCTATCAATTTAATGATTCAACATTCATATTCATTTGTTAAATCCTATCTTCACTGTATAACTCCACCATCACCTTTGATCTTTCCTTCCCTCTCATTAGGGGTGTTTAGGTTATGGCCATTCTAAGTTTTTCATGTTGGAAGGATCTGTCACTAATATAGGGTGGGAGATGGAACAATCTGACACTCTGGAGAGGTTGGAACCTCTAGGTTTCAGGACTTATCTGGTCAAGGGACTCTTCTGCAGGTTATAGGTTTCTGGAAAGTTACTCTAGCACATGGAACACTTGTGGAATCCTATATATTGCCCTAGGTGTTCTTTATGATTGGCTGGAATGGTCCTGGTTGGGGTTTGGCAGGTTATAATAGGTAGCAATGTCTAACTGAAGTTTGCATAAGAGCAACCTCCAGAGTAGCTTCTTGACTATTTGTACTCCCTCTGCCACTGATACTTTATTAATTATACTTCTTTTCCCCCTTTTGGTCAAGATGTAATGTTGATCTCATGGTGCCAGTTCCAGATTCATCTCTGGGAGTCATCTCCTACATCACCATGGAGACTTTCACCCCTGGATGTCATGTCCCATGTAGAGGGGAGGGGAATGATTTCACTTTCAGAGTTGGGTTTAGAGAAAGTGAAGCCATATCTGAGCAACAAAATAAGTTCTCCAGAAGTAACTCTTAGGCATGCATATAGATAATCTAAGCTTCTATATCCACATAGGCTTCACAAGAGTGAGCCACAGGATCAAGGGCATGGCCTATGGATTTGGGTGTCCCTAAAGTTTAACACAGTAAGAGGGAATTCCCTGATGGTAAGGTTTAATATTTCCATAGTCTTTCTCCCATCTTTCAAGGGACTTTGCTAGTACTTTTTGATTATCTGCTTAATATAGTCTAGGATGTTTCCAGGCATTACATTAATTTGTACAGGATTAAACGACCTTTTTCTTATTCTGGGCCCCCTGCATTTCAATTGTTCTAATGAGCTATACTGATAGGTTGAGTTAGATTATGCACTATGGAAAATTTAGGTTCCAGATCAAATAAAGCTTTCTTCCTTTTGTCCCAAACAGCATGTGTGGTTTCAAAGTATAGACACTGTCTTCATTAACCTTGTGTTCTGAATTACTTTAACCCCAGCCTAATTGGCTTCGTTCTTATCTCTAAATTCTTATCTCTAGATATGTATATGTAAAACAGCCTCTGAAAATCCAGAAATAATAATCATCACTCTGTACTTAATGTGTCTGCTATAAGAATTTTCCATGTAAGCCCCTGTTTTCTTATAAGCATTTTCTAAAGGAGATTATACCATTGTTGTTCTTTTGTTTCTGGCTTATTTTGCCTCACCAAATGACCCACGTGTTCATTCATATTGTTGCAGGCCTCATAACTTTGCTCCTTTTTGTAGCAGGAAAACCTTCATTCATAAGTATACATCATCGTTTGCTAATCGACTTCTAAGTCAGTGCATCCTTCAGCCACCTGCATTCATCAGGCATCATGTATAGTGCCCGAAGTCCACAGCCCATCAACATTTTCAATTGTAGATAATTTATTTGTCCCCAATAAAAAGAAAACCAATAAACACACCCTTTCCAAATAGGAAATCTAAGTCTGCTCTTAACTCTTTTCCCTCCTCCCATTATTTACCTCTGCTGTTGCTGTGGTAGTGCTGATGTTTTACTTTCAAACATAAAACATAACATACAATAGGAATTTCCCCCCGTGCCCTGAACTTAATCACTCTTTGTACATGAGTCATATCTTTGAAGTAATTATTGTAATAACTAATTTATATTTCTGTTGTTAATCATTAGGACATGTAAGTCTATACAACTTCTTTCAATCTTGTTCATCTTCAGTATGGTAATATTACTTATAGACACTAGAAAACCATTTAGATTTCTATCAATTCCCTTACACTGAAATTCAAACTTATTAATGGTTCATCCATCTCGAGCTTCTATGTTTCTCTAAGTCCCCTATATTCTGCAGTATAAGCCTCTGATTACACCTTTATAGTGGTCATAAAAGTGGAATCATACAATATCTATCATTTTGTGTCTGGCTTATTTCACTCAGCGTTATGTTTTCAAAGTGTGTCCATCTTGTCATGTACTTCAGGACATCATTTCATCTTACAGCTATATAATATTCCATCATATGCATAACCACATTTTCTTTATCTGCTCCCCTGTTGATGGGCATTTGGTTTGTTTCCATCTTTTGGCAATTGTGAATAATGCTGCTATGAACATTGGTGCAGAAATGTCTTTTTGCGTCATTGTTTTCAACTCTTCTGGGTTTATACAAAGTAGTGCTATTGCTGGGTCATAAGGCAACTCTATATTTAGTTTCATAAGGATGCCCCAATCAGTCTTCCATAGTGGCTGTCCCACTAAACATTCTCACCAGCAGTGCATAAGTGTCCCAGTTTCTCCATATCATCTCCAACATTTATAGTTTCCTGTTTGTTTAATAGTTGCCATTCTTATAGATGTGAGGTGGTATCTCAATGTAGTATTGATCTGCATTTCCCTTATAGCTAATAAAAATGAGCATTTCTTCCTGTTTTTTTTTTTTTGCATGGGCAGTCACCAGAAATCGAACCTGGGTCTCGCATGGCAGTCAATAAATCTGCCACTGAGCCACCATTGCACTGCCTTCTTCATGTGCTTTTGAGCCATCTCTATTTGCTCTTCAGAAAAATACCTATTTATATCTTTTGTCCCTTTTATAAAAGGGTTGTTTGTTCTTTATTGTTGAGCTGTATGATTTCTTTGTATAAAATGATACCAAAAATTTGTCTAATATGTGATTTCCAAATATTTTCTCCCATTGAGTTGGGTGAAACTTCACTTTTTCAACAAAGTCTTTTGAGGTGCAGAAGTATTTTATTTTTAGGAGTTTCCATTTATCTATTGTTTTTCTTTTCTTGCTTGTGCTTTGAGTGTAAAGTTTAAGAAGCTACCTTCTATCAATAGGTCTTGAAGATGTTTCCTCGCAGTTTCTTTGAGAAGCTTCGTGGTGTTAGTTCTTATATTTAGGTGTTCGATCCACTTTTAGTTAATTTTTGTGTAGGGTGTGAGATAAGAGACCTCTTTCATTCTTTTGGCTATTGATATCCAGTTATTCCATGCCCAATTATTGAAGAAACTATTTTATCCTAGTTCAGTGGATTTGGGGCCCTTGTCAAAAATTATTTGACCATAGATTTGGTGATCTTTTTCTGCACTCTTGATTCAATTTCATTGGTCAATGGATCTATATTTCTGCTAGTGCCAGGCTGTTTTGACCACTATGGCTTTATAATAGGTTTAAAGTCAGGGAGTGTTAATCCTTCCACTCTGTTCTTTTTTGGGGAATGTTTTTAGCTATTTGGGGTCTGTTTCCCTCCCAGATGTATTTGGTAGTTCACTTCTCCTAGTCTTCAAAGTAGGTTGTTGGAATTTTGATTGGTACTGTGTTGAATCTGTAGATCAATTTGGGGAGAATTGACAACTTAATTGTATTTAGCCTTTCTATTCATGAGCAGGGAATTTCTTTCCATATATTTAGATTTCCTTTGATTTCTTTTAGTAATGTTATGTAGTTTTCTGTGTACAAGTCATTTACATCCTTAGTTAAGGTTATTTGTAAGGACTTTTTGTTGCTGTTTTGAATGAAACTTTTTCCTTTATTGACTCCCCAGGTCATTGCTTGTACATAGAAAAGTTACTGATTTTTGCGCATTAATTTTGTATCCCACCACATTGCTGAATTTGCTTAGTAGCTCAAATAACTTTGTTGTAGATTTCTCAAGATCTTCTAAGTATAGTATCTTGTCATCTGCAAATAATGAAAGTTTTACTTCTTGCTTTCCAATTTGTATGCCTTTTATTTTTTTTATCCTGCCTAATTGCTCTAGCTACAACTTCTAGCTCAATGTTTAATAAAAGTGGTGACAGTGGGTATCCTTGTTTCACTCCTGATCTTAGGGGGAAAACTTTTAGTCTCTCTCCATTGAATATGATGCTGGCTATCAGTTTTTCATATATTTCCTTTATCATACAGAGGTAGATAACTTTGATTCCTATCTGTTGGAGTGTTTTTATTAGAAAAGAATGTTGACTTTTGTGAAATTATTTTTCTGCATCAATCGAGATGATAATGTGATTTTTCCTTTTTGATTTCTTAATGTGCTGTATTACATTAATTGATTTTCTTGTGTTGAACCATCCTTACATTCCTGGTATAAACCCCACTTGGTCATGGTTCATAATTCTTTTAACGTGTTGGATTCAATTTGCTAATATTTTGTGAGAATTTTTGCATCTCTGTTCATTAGGGAGATAGGCCTGTAGTTTCCCTTTCTTATAGCATCTTTACATAGTTTGGGTATTTACATGATATTAGCTTCATAAAATGAGTTATTTGATTCTACCTAGAGTCATTTTTCCTTATGTTTTTGGAAAAGTTTGAGCAGCAATGCTAATAGTTCCTTTTTGGAGTGTTTGATAAAATTCCCTTGTGACTCATCTGACCCAGGGCTTTCTTTATAGGAAGACTTTTGATAACTGATTGAATCTCTTTACTTGTAATTGGTTTGTTGAGTTCTATTTCTTCTTGAGTCAGTGTAGCTTACTGTTTGTGCACAGAAATTTCTTCAGGGTCTGTGGTTATGCACTCCTTCTCATTTCTGATTTTTTTTATCTGCATCCTGTTTATTTTTTTCTTTGTCAGTCTTGCTAGTGGCCCATCAATTTTACTGATTTTCTCAAAGAACCAATGTTTGGATTTAATGATTCTATGTATTGTTGTTTTGTTCTCCCACTCATTTATCTCTGCTTTAATCGTTGTTTCTCTTCCTTATTTGCTTTGGAGTTAGTTTGCTATTTTTTCTCAAGTTCCTCTAGGTGAGCAGTTATCAATCTCTGGTCTTTTTTTTTCTGAATATAGGCATCTAGGGCAATAAATTTCCCTTTTAGCACAGCCTATAATGCATCACATGAGTTCTGGTGAATTGCATTCTCATTTTCATTCATGTCCAGATGCCTACTTATTTCTCTAGCAATTTTTTCTATGACCCACTTGTTGTTTAATCTCCATATATTTGTGAATGTTCTCATTCTTTGGTGGTTGCTGAGATCCAGCTTCATTTTATTGTGATCAGAGCAAGTGCTTTGAATAATTTCAATGTTTGTAAATTTATAAAGATGTGTTTTTGCCCCAGAATATGATTTATCCTGGAAAAGGTTCAATGAGCACTAGAGAAGAATGTGTATCCTTGTGTTTTGGGGTGCAATGATCTATATATGTCAGTTAAATCTAATTCCTTTATCAAACTATTCAACTTCTCTATTTTCTTGTTGATCTTCTGTCTGGTTATTCTATCTGTAGAGGAGAGAAGTGTATTGAAGTCTCCTACTATTATTTTTGAAACATTTATCACTCCCTTCAGTTTTACCAACGTCTGTCTCAAGTACTTTGGAGCTTTTTAATTGGGAGGATAAACATTTATGAATGCTATTCATTCTTGGTGAATTGACACTTTAATTAGTAAATATTTTTCTTCTTTGTCTCTTATGATGTCTTTACACTTAAATTCTATTTTTTTCTGATATTAGTAGTTACTCCTGCTTTCTTGTGATTATGAATTGTGTCAAATATCTTTTTCCATCATTTCACTTTCAATCTATTTGTATCCGTGCATCTAAGATGAGTCTCTTGTAAGAAGCATATAGATGGATTATATTTCTTAATCCACTCTGCCAATCTTTACCTTTAATTGATAAATTTAGTCCATTAACACTAAAGTTATTACTGAAATGGTGTTTCTTGAATCCACCATATAATCATTTTTATATTATTTTTGAGATCTATATATTCATTTCCCTCTTTCCCTTTTTATTCTTTAAACTACCCTTACAGGTACTCTCCAAATCCGTGCCCTCTTCTAAACCTCCTTCCCCTGTCTTCTTTTTCAGCCAGCTGAACTTCCTTTAGTATTGCTTGCAGGGTCACTCTTTGTTGACAGATTCTTTCAGGACTTGTTTGAGTCTGAAACTTTAATCTCTCCCTCACTTTTGAAGAACAGTTTGTCTGGGTATAGAATTCTTGGCTGGATTTCTTCTCTTTCAGGGTCTTAAATATATCATACCTCTGCCTTATTACCTCCATGGTGCTAGCTGAGTAGTCTGAACTCAATCTAGTATGGTTTCCTTTGTGTGTAGTAGACTGTTTTTCTCTTGCTGCTTTCAGAATTTTCTGCCTCTTTTCAACATCTGACAGACTGATTAGTATCTTGGGCAAGGCCTATTTGAATTTATTCTGTTTGGAGTTTTTTGGGATTCATTAACTTACATTTATGTCCTTTATAGGTGTTGGAAGTTTTCCCCCATTATATCCTCTAGTACTCTTCCTATCCATTTACTTCTCCTTCTGGGACACCAATCATTCTTATATTTGCATATAAGGTTTGAGTTGTTCATCATTTCCCTGAGATCCAATTCTAAATTTTCAAACTTTTTCACCATTTGTTCTTTTTTTATTTCAAATTCAGTTGCTGTGTCGTTTAGTTCACTTATTCTTTCTTCTCTTTCTTCAAATCTGCTGATGCACATCTTTAGTGTGTTTTTATCTTGATCTCCAGCATCTTTCATTTTATATGACCAGCTATTTTTATTTTTCTTTTCAAATTTTTCTTTATGCCATTGTAGTGTCTTCTTGATATCTTTTATTTCTTTTACCAACTCATTTAAATTATATAGGAGATATGCTTGAGCAAATCTACATGTACTAAATTTTGTGTCTTCACCACTTTTCAGTTTAGTGATTTCACTTGCCTACATATTCTTGCTTCATTTACTTTGTGATGTTTTGTTTTTGCTGATTTTTTGTCATTTGATAAGCTTGACAAATTTATTTTGAAAGTTGATTTCCCTCTTTTGTCTATAATTTTGTGGTTGCTTGGGTTTGCAATGAATATATCATTTGTCACTTTGTCAGTAACTCCCAGCCCAACCACTGCAAAAGCCTCGTGCAGGTGGTGCAAGCCTTTTTAATAGCCTATTAAAGGATGGATAGAAAAGCAGCTTACCATGCTACACTGTCCCTCTCATTCCAGCAGATGGCACTGTTGGGCCACTAATTCTCCATGACTATATTTCTTCTCAGCTGAAACTGCGTGCTGGGGAGGGAACCAACCAGGCAATAATCCAGTCAAGACCCGTCTCTACATTCAAGGAAAACCACCATCTCTGGGGGTGGGGTGCAGACACTTTACAGATTGGCTGAGAAACTGCTTGTGGGCACAATGTGTCTGGTGATTTACAGGCTTCCATTTAGAGAGACATGGGGCTTTTAGACTGATAGTTTCAACTACTCCAGGTAGCAACTAGCCCAGGATGTTCTGATTTTCAATTCCTGCAGATCCTTGTTTTGTTTTAGGGGACTGTTTGGCAGTTTGGTAGTTCTTAATTCTCAATCAAAAGGAGCAATTCCCATGCAAGGTGTGTAGAACAGCGTCAATAGGTCAAGGACAAGGTCTGGAGATATTTTGAAAAGCCCTGAAATCCCCCTGAATGGTCTGGCCTGCCCAGCAGATGGTGCTGTTCCATGACTTAATTGTCCTCAGAAGTTTACTTTGAAGAGCCTGGCAGCATCTGACTGGGTGGGGCTGAAACTGTAGTGGTCCTTTGTCTTCACTTTACCTTCCAAAATCTGGATCAATATGCAGCTATACCCCCCACCCTATTTGTGAGAGAGGATTTCCCCACCTACCCCAGTCTGCAAGGATCAGGCCCTCTGCTGCTGTTTTCCTCAATGTGGGGATTGTACACAAGGGCTGAAAACACAAGCACAATCCACATTTTCTCAAACTCTTTGTCTCTCACTGACCTGGGCATTTAACTGTCTTCCTCTGTCCCCCAGGTGCCCAAAGAGTTGATTCAGACAGCTTCTACCTGGCTACTGGCTGCTTTTAAGGAAGATTTTGTGGTTCCCTCCCAACTCCTGCATTTAGGAAATGCTTCCTTGCTGCCCTTTTGTATTCCACCTTCCTGAGTAGTTTCAGAACTGCCATAGGTCCCTGTGGGCTTGGGTCTCTGTGGTTAAATATAGGTGGGGGATATGTCTCATTGTTGTAAGGGATTTTATATTCTGTGTCCCCGGTGGGAGCTAGGATGGATCCCACCTGCTGCCTCTGAACATTTTCAAAACTGTATGAGTCCAAGTGAAGTGGTAGGGAGAAGAATAGTCAGTCTGGAATGGATTTTTTCTACCTGGTATTTTTCCCTTTCTTATAAATTCAGTTTTTGTTGGATCTTTCTCCAGTCAATACGTTCTCTAGAGTTCTGAACGAGTGAGAATTGTCCTTTTTGCTGAATCTCTGGGGAGAGAAATTCAGTAGCTGTTTACCTTGCCATTTTTATTGGAATGACCTTTTGAAGACTCGATTATGGTGGGAACTTGCTGGTATGTTACTGGCCTGGGGTCATGTTGTCCAGGAGGCTCTCTATGTTCAAAATTAGCATCTTCTCTATGGTGCTGTATCTCCATTACCAATATTCATGAGCCCAGGAATCAAGGAGTGGAAACTGGAGTGTGACCATTCACTATATTGTGCCTAGTTATCCACTAGAACATCTTTTGCTACCTTTATCTTTTCTAGTGTAAAAATCCTACTTTTAAAGGAAGGCATGCTTCCACCAGGATCAAAGTAATGACTCCATTGAGCTAATAATTATGACTGCTACCTGGGCCAGTTCAGGATCCTTATGAATCTAAATCAAGAGGCAAAGAGGGAAACTGCTGTACTAGCTGGGTTGATTGATACTGACTATAAAGTGGAATAAAAAGACTGCAATGCAACTACACAAAGGAGAACACTAAGTATTTGCCTGGAATACAGGAGTTCCTTTATGATGTCTCTCAGTACTACCATGTCCTGTGATTCAAGTCAATGGAAATCTACAATTCAGGCAAGGTTACAAATGGCACAGTAACTTCAGGACTCAAGGTTTGTTTCACCCCACCAGGCAAAGCTTAAGGACTTGCTGAATGTAAGGGGAATAAGAAATAGATAGCAGAAGTAGGTAGTTATAAATATGAGCTAAAAAGATGTGACTAGATGCAGGAATGAGGAATGTCATTGTTTTGAATATTTCTTCCTTTTTCTTCTAAGAGTATGTATGTATGCATATATGCACAAAGCAAATATCTTTGTTTTTGTCCCTGTCTTATCCCCTTATCATATTACATAAGTTATATTAGCTTCATGCCATAATATCTCAGTTTAGGATGTTAAGATAAAGAGTGAATATTAGTCAAGGACTTGCATATGACTCTGGGGAGAGTAAGTGGGTGTCTGGCTGCACATACAATATTTGAGTATTTTCAGGTGGAAATATGAATGTTATGGTTTTAACTAAGAGATTATAAAAGGTTTAATGAAAAAGGGCATAGGTTCTTAGTTGAGAAGGAATGTACAGTATTGATTAAGTTTGTGTGTCAACTTGGCCAGATTATGATGTCCAGTTGTTTGGTCAAGGAAGCAGTGATCTGATTATATCTATGACCAGCTGAAGAGATTGCCTTCAGCAATAAGAAAGTACTCATCCTATCAGTTGAACTCTTTAAAAGGAAAACTAATGGTTTCAGCAGACAGAATGGAGAATGTCCATCTCTACTTCAGCCACAGTGGTTCTCCTGGGGAATTCACTGGAAACCTTCATTGGAGTTCACAGCTTATGGCCTACATTGTGGAATTTGTTTTTGCCCATCCACACAGTCACATGAGGCAATTCTTATAAATATCTCATAGTATTTACATATAACTCAAATCAGGTTTTTTCCAAGAGAACACTGACAAATAGAGATGTTGGAGTATGTATGCATGACCTTAGAAAAACATGTACACATTCTTTTGTGTGTGAACCCATGGTAAGTAGCTTTTTAAATGAACCTGCTTACACCTCAATCAGGAAGGGTTATTTCTATTACTTGAGTCATTATGAGTTAAATGAAATTCAGACAGAGAAAGGGAAAGCCACAGACTAGGAGCCAAAGGCTAAAATTAATGGAACCTGGTGGAGAGATTAGATGCCAGGAAACACTGTCATGTGTCATGCCACCTGCTGAGCTGAAGGCCAGGGGTCCACTTCAGCCAGTCCCAGAGAAGCATAGTCCTGGGGAGAAAGCATCACCTTGATGAAGCCTTAATTTGAACATTTTCCCTGGCCTCAAACCTAAAAATTTCCCATTGCTTAAGCTGAATCATTACAGCTTAAGCAACCTAGGAAATTAAAGTATATGTAAAGAAAACATAAAAGTGAAATATCATATCCACATTTTATGTTATATAATAAAGAGGTATAAAATCAATCAATTATTTTTCATCAAAGTATAAATTAATGAATGTGTTGTGATAGTATGAGGCTCTTATGTACCTGTTTCAGTTTGTTAAAAGCTGCCAGAATGCATAGACCAGGAATGGTTTGTTTTTAATAAAAGGAATTTATTAGGTTGCACATTCACAGTTCTAAAGAAATAAAAATTTCCAAACTAAGGTATCCAGGCAAATATACCTTGGCTCAATTAACGTCAATATCTGTCACAGGTGAAGGCACAGGGGTCACATCTGCTGGTCCTTGTTCCAAGTTCTGTTGTTTCCAGATTTTCAGTGGTTGCCTCTCTAAGTGTCTGTGGACCTTCACTTAGCTCCTCTGGGACAGAGCTGTAGGTTGTGCCTTGTTTAGTATCTCATGAAGGATGTTTGCATCTGCAAACATCCATGTCTAGGTATCTGCTCTCTGTTAGCTCTTCAAGCATTTCTAAGTGTCTGCAACTCTATCAGCTCTGAAGCACCAGTTCTCCAGGAATATGCATATGAGGTTTCTCCAAAATGCTTCCCCTTTCAAGAAATTCTAATAAACTAATCAAGACCCAACTTGAATGGGTGGACTAACATCTCCATTTAATAAAAAGACCACACCCACATTTGGGCATATCATATCTCTATGGAGGTATCTGATTAAAAGATTGCACCCATCATTGAGTGGGTCAACTGCCATGAAAAAATCTAAGCAAAGTTTTACACCCGTGTTGACTTGAAATTGTTATGTACCACAGAAAAGCCAGGTTTTCTTTCCAAATCTAATCTTGTGAGGGCAGAACTACTGTTTAGAGTAGAAATTTTGGATTATTTCCATGGAAATATTGCATATCCAGTTGTGGTTATGTCCTTTTGATTGGATTGCTTCCATGGAGAAGTGACACACACAGTTGAGGATATGTCCTTTTGTTAGATGGAGATGTGGCCCTGCCCATTCAAGGTGGGTCTTAAAAATTTACTGCAGTCCTTTAAAAGAGAAAGCATTTTGAAACATGCTCAGATGCTTTGAGTTTAGTTGATAAAAAGCCAACAGAGGCACAGACATTTGGAGATGATTAGAGTGCTGAAGGAGCACATGCCTAGATACAAATATTTGGAGATGCAGAACCAAGCAAATCTCCCCACATGCCTTCCCATGAGACGATAAGCCAGCCAGAACCCAGAGTTGTGTCCCATCGGAGCTAAGGTAAGTCCCACAGATACTTAGTGAGAAAACCACTGGCATCAGAAGCTGGAAACAAAAGAACTGGGAACAAGGACTAGCAGATGTCAGCCACAAGCCTTCCCATGTGACAGATGCTGGCTTTTCTTGAGTCAAGGCATCTTTCTTTAGATGTCCTATTTTGGACATTTTTATGTCCTTAGAAATGTAATGTATTAAATTGACAAATTCCATTTTTATAAGCTAACCTATTTCTGAAATATTGCACTCTGACAGGATTAGAAAACAAATACACCACCCTGTAGTATTGAATGAAGATTAGAGGACATGGTATTTACAAGGATGGATTTGGAATATAAACCCAAAAGGTATAGTTCCAATCATGACAATTACTTTTTAGTATCAGGATTAGAATTATTGTCATCATTGCATGTTTCTTTGCATATCTACTACTCTTGCTTGATGTTCATTAATATTTATAGTTAAATTATCTTGATGCTCTAATAAATGTCTTTTACTTTTTCCCATTCATGTTCAGTTTCATTATATAAGTATAGAGAAATACAGAAAGTTGTGATATTCTAATCACACAACAAGTGCTGTTGCATTTTAAGTGATTGAATTTCATCTCCTAACATAATTGCAGTTTGTTCTAAATCATTTATACACATATTAATTTCCTTATTTATATTAACCTGTTGAATCCATATTTATTTGCATTCTCATTCCATTTTTTTGTGTGTATGTGTTACAATTAAATTTCTAGCAAGAATTATATAAGGAGGGTTAACATATGTAGTTACATTAAATAAATTCCAGCAATAATCATCTCTATCTGCATGGCAATTTTCTTTTCTGGTGAATGCATTATTACCATGATAAGACAGTTGAATAAACTGAGATGCAGCAACTAATCTCCACAGATCCTTTTGGAAATGTCAATCTTTAGTTGTAAGTATATTAGCAACAAGCCCTCTTGGTTACTGAGGGTTGGATTGGGAAAAGAAATTATTTAAATTGTGTGCCCAATCTAACAATGTGAAGGTGTCAGCACTTCAACTGATGTTATGTTCTGAGGCAAAAGGGTTGAGCACACTCAACTCATGATGTTGGTTCAGTCAGCATCCACTCCTTCATTCGTGTTTTCAAAGTCTCAGTCTGCTGCTCTGGATTCATGTCTCACACAGTGTTCTGGGACACAAAGTAGTAGCTCTGCACCTTCTGGAAAAAACACAAACATAACCTCTTTTCCACATTAAAGCAGAATCAGGTCCCTTCCATTGACCTGTCTGTAAATCATTCCACCATACTAATGTTGTGGGATGTGTGAGCTTTTAAGATTTAAAAAAATAAAGTATAAAGGACTAAGGCTAATCTTCACTGAGGAGAGATAAGGTATTCTCCCTTTTTTATTTTTTAAGCATTGATTTAAGAGAATGATGATCTCATTCCATAATGGCTTGTCCTTGGAGACATGTGGAATTCCTGTGATCTGAGAGATAAGAATATTTGTACTAACTTGTTTAAAAGTGTGACTTGCATAAGCCGGGCCATTATCTGTATTGAGTGTTGCTGGTTTATTCATAATTGGAAATGCAGTGAGGCAATGCAAACTAACATGTTTTGAGCTTTCTCCAGTGTGGCAAGTAGCAGAAATGAAAGCAGAGTAAGTGTCAATAGTAACATGTACCCATAGTAAATGACCAGATTTTGTAAAATGAATTACAATCATTGAATTGATTGAAAGGGAATGAAGGAATGAGAATTCTTTATAATTGGCTGTGTGTTTTTGATAATTTTAAATATTTTGCAGGCAGTTTTTTATGATATTTCACACAATAGTGGCCAAATTCCAATTTGCTTACATGACTGGGCCCAGTTGTGTCCTCTGGGAACTGGCTAGGGACCAAGAGGAGCTTTCTGGGACCTTGGTGTCTTTATTAAAGTACACCTCCTTCTAGTCCTCCCAGCTAGAGGGCACATTTTAACTGTTTTGTTACCGAGGTCACACAATAGCAACATCAGTTGCATGCAATGGCAACATCAGGTGGACAGAACAGACTCCACAAATGTATTTTTTCTTTGCATTCAGCCCTCAGAATCTTATCTGCTCCCAACACAAGTCATGGTTATTTTGGGATAAATTTAGTTTATACATATGTATTTTATATAACACTGGACAAAATATTAAAATATTTTTGCTTAAAGAAATTTAGGTATTTACATGATTTGAATATTGTTTAGCCAGTAATAGATTCATTTATAGCAATATTACTTAGATTAATAGATTAAGCCACCTGATTTGGGGCAAGAAAAGAAGGTTTTTAGCCAGTATAATACCCAGGAGAAAATCAGTATTTTTTTATACAGATAAGGACATGATAAAAGTTAACATAAATTATTTTGATAACATACAGACTCTCTGTATTTTACACTGATTATTTAGAAAAATTTTGTTTATATCTTTTCACTAGAACAGGCTAAGAGTACAAGAAAACTGTCATTTTAACAGAGAGAAAATTAAACTTTAGTTTTGCATTACTACATTATTTGATATTAAAGTTTTCTTTAAAAAATTTATAGATAGACTCATTAAATCTTTCTTGATTTTGACCTTAATTTCCATTTTTACAAACACTCAGCAATTTTTATATTAATTCAGGCTTTGTCCTACATTTTTTCATTTTCTAAGAGCTATTTATTTCATCTTAGGATAAAACTATTCTCTTTTTTCTATTAATAAAAATGCATCCTTTATATTTTTCATACTTAAGTCATTATTTTAAGCAAATGTTTTGCCACATATAATTACCATCAAAATTAAATTTGCTAGAATAGTATTAAATACTTAAAATATTTTAGTTAATGCATATCTGAAATACTAATATATAGTTTTACAAGAATTTCCATTTTTAATGTTCTTAAAATATATTTCTTTTTCAAATATGAATAGGACCAAACACATGGCCAGTTTTGAA
Organism: Myrmecophaga tridactyla; assembly: GCA_004026745.1. Classification (NCBI taxonomy): domain Eukaryota; kingdom Metazoa; phylum Chordata; class Mammalia; order Pilosa; family Myrmecophagidae; genus Myrmecophaga; species Myrmecophaga tridactyla. The sequence continues at coordinate 86,090 of PVIY010006135.1, forward strand.
ATTGCTGTTTTTCAAGGATCTGAGTTAACAAAAGGAGATGGGGCTGCCATTCCCTTCCTTTGTCACAGGATTTTATTTGTAGCATTGGCATAAATTTCAGCAGAATAATTATTTAGAGTAAACCAAGGTAACTTAGCAGAACACTTAGAGTCAGAATTACAATTCTGAACTGTGTACCCCTTAGGGGACCAATCCATTATAATTCCATAGAAACCATTAATGAGTACTGACTTTTATTTGGCATGGCATTATTCCCATTGAATATTTCCTGACTCAGGTGTATATGAATTTTTATATAAAGGCAGCTCATTAAGCACAAGGTCAGAAATTAATTTGTCTTTATATTGCTCTGCTAAATGTATGATGAAGAAGCAATCTTTTAAATCTATCATAATAATAAAGCAGTTTTTAGGAATTATAACTGGTGTGGGCAAGCCAGGTGGTAATGACTCCATAGGTTGAATACAGCATTAACTTTTCTCAAATCAGTTAACATTCTCTATTTTCTGATTTCTTTTTTATAATAAATACTGGAGAATTCCAAGGACTATGAGATTCCTCTATACATCCTGATTTAAACTGTTCTTGAACTAACTGAGTTAAAGGCTCTAACTCTTCTTTAGTTAAGGGCCACTGCTCAACCCACATAGGCTCATTTGTTTTCCAAGTTAAAGGTATGGGTTAGGGTGTTATGTCAGGAGTTGTGCCAATTATATATTTGGGTAGCTGAGAAAAAGTAAAAGTAAATACTGGAGTATGTTTAAGATTAAGACTCTCATATCTGCATTTTAATTGTTCTCCTATTTTGCCCAAGTTTGAGGATTAAATGTTTTTTCTTCTGGAAACCATGGACAATAATCCTGTACATGACAAAGAAAAATTTCTAATTGAGACAGAAAATTTTGTGCCTCTAGTGGACAGCATAGATTTATAGAGGCTCCTTTCTGCTGAACCTGAATATCCCATGTTTTATACGTAGCTTAAAATATCTCCAATTTGCTCCTTAGCATTTTGTAGCTCTATTTAGCTCTTTGTAGTATTTGTAGCAGATGTCCCTGGAGCATCTCCTCAGTTTATGCTTTAATTGTTCCCCTACAAGATCCCTGTCTGGGCAACAATTGCTGAGTCCAGCTCAAGCAAGTGTCCAAACAGGGTCAGAAGGGCAGTGGCAGATTGAGTAAAAACACAACACAGAATTTAAGAGAAAGAAGTGCCTATGTGGTTCATTGCCTGACTGAACACAAAGACCAAATAGAAACAGGAATATCTTCCCTGTTTTGCTATGCTTGCCACAAAGCCTTCATAACCAATTTCCATTGCTTAAGATTTAAAACATTATGACCTTGATAGCAATGCTTCTGTACCAAAGAAAAGAGCTCTAGTAACTCTGACGTCTTCACTGAGACCCCTGTAGGTTTCAACAATGTCTTTAAGACCTGTGAGTACTCTTCCAACTGAGACCATTGATTACCCATTACCCTGATGCTACACGGAATGATGCAATTTTGATCTTCTAGAGATCTTCCATGGTTCTGCAGCACTGGAACAAAGTTGGCTAGTCGAGCCCCATGTTGGGTGCCATATTGTAGCACAAAAACAAGGGACAAGGCCACAGGCCTCCAACAATGTTCTGCAATGTTAGAACATGCTGAGACTAAGGATCTGTAGTTTCAGGAAGCAGATTTTATATTCTATGGCCATAGGGCTCAGCCCAGTGGCCTCTGAAAATCTGAGCCCCAAACAAAAGGCAACCTTACCCTTTATAGACTGTATGACAAGTTAAAGACAAGGTAAACAATTGACTGATTTAAGTTCAGAATGGCCCAAAGCTCAGCCCTTGAGTGGCCCCCACCACAGGAATGTCTTCTCTTTCCTACATGCATCTTCACCCATTCCTGAATTCCAGAGGAGGGGGGGTTCTATCCCAAGAATGTGTCTTATCTTGCTTGCCTGCAAGGAGAAGGGGTTTGGGGATTTTCTAGAGAGCACAACTGAATCAGAAAGACGGGGAGGACTGCCTGCTACATTGTCCCCCCTTGATGCTTACCCTGACTTTTAGGGAGGGATTATAGGATCATTTATATTTTGTTTTATTTACGATTTGCTGCAGGTGTTGGTATGTCTGATCTGAGCTGGGCATGGGAAACAGTGCGGCCATGCAGGGTTTAGGTCCCTGTGAAGTTGGGGGGTAAAGGTCTGTGTCCTCCTTCTGTTGGTCATAAGTTTTCTCCTGATGCACCCTCTGTGACTGTGCCTGTCTTTGGTTTTTCCTCCCCTGAGGAATCTTACCCATCTTTGGCTAACCAGCAATCTTCTGGGTCAAGCAGGGTGATGTGAGCTGGGCAACTGAGGGAGCAGTAACAATCGCTGAGAGGGTCTGATCTGTCTCTTTGGCAGTCTATGCTCCCTGGCCTCTATGCCTAGTACCTGCTTTGGGGTTCTTTCACCTGCTGGTGGGGCATTAGCTTTGGTTACATGTTTTTGGGAACCCATGTTTTTTTCTTCAGTGAGGGCTTAGCTCAGAACTTTGGGCAAGAGATAAAGTTAGCACCAACTCCCAGGAGGCATTTTCAGTTTTGCCATCCTAGAGTAATGAAAACAGCATTATTGAACCTGGTGAGGTGGGATTATAGTATACTGGGGCATCTTTCTTTAGGGTTTGTATTAGTTAGGGTTCTCTAGAGAAACAGAATCAGCAGGGGACACCTGCAAATATAAAATTTATAAAAGTGTCTCACGTGACCGCAGGAACACAGAGTCTAAAATCCACAGGGCAGGCTGTGAAGCCGACGACTCCGATGGAGGGTCCGGATGAACTCCACAGGAGAGGATCACCAGCTGAAGCAGGAATGGAACCTGTCTCCTCTGAGTTCTCCTTAAAAGGCTTCCCATGATTAGATTTAGCATCACTAATTGCAGAAGACACTCCCCTTTGGCTGATTACAAATGGAATCAGCTGTGGAT
>PVIY010006136.1:0-60478 GCA_004026745.1 Myrmecophaga tridactyla
AAAGAAAGAAAGAAAGATGGCAGAGTGATGCAGAAGAGGAAGGAATAAGTCCAGGACCAGTTTCTGAATTGGAATGCCTTTAGATAATGCAGGCGCAGCTGCCAGGACTTCCTGCTGCTTTGCATACAGCTTATCTCCAGCATTTACCAGTCAGGGCCCAACAGGTATCCAAGGTAGGAATCCCTGACTTAGAGGTCCTGCCCTTAACAAAGAAGAGAGTGTGCAATTAGAGTCAGCTAGTAACCCTGGAAGAGGGTCCTAGACAATGTTTCTCAATAAATAGTGTTCTAAGATATGGCATCTATCAAGCATCTATTACTATGAATAATTAAAGCACCAAAGTTTGTGAAAGCATTACTTTTTTTTTTGTATGCTGTATGGCAGAGATCACATTTCATTCTTTTCCCAAATGAGTATTCCATTATTGCAGCACCATTGGTCGAATTTTTGTTTGTTTTTCTTTCGTTTGCTTGTTTTTGGGAAGTGCATGGGCTGGGAATCGAACCCAGGTCTCCTGCATGGCAGGCCAGAATTCTACCACTGAACTACCCTTCCAACTCCAAGCTTTACTTTTTAAAACACAAAATAGAGTGGAGCACAGTTCTGTTCTTAGAGTGCATTCCCACGTGCTTTCTCAAAGGGAAGAGAAAGGTTATATGGACTTATCTATACTATAGCAGAGAGCCCATTATAATGCCAGGGCTGTGAGGAATTATAGAGCTTTAATTCTTGGCCAAAATCTGGTGAAGTCCATGAGAGCATATTCTATATAAACCTCACCTTTCATGTGTGGGGCATTAGCAAAAATGCTGAGAACAATTAAGATAGTCCTAACTCAATGGGGGCCTGGCCAGGGAAGATAGGGACAGAGGAGAAAAAGACGCTTGTAAACTCTAGATAAGACCTAGTGACTGAGCAGATGGAGAAGGGAGAGGTCCCCAGCATTTTGGAACTGGTTGACAAGGAGAATGGTGGTGCCCCTGGTTGGAGGGATTGAAAGAAAATGCCAGTCCAAGGAAGCCAAGTTCAGTTTTGGACATAACAGGTTTAAACTGACAGTAAAAAAAAACTCAGTATGAGGGAAACAGTTTAGCAGTTCTTCAAAAAGTTAAACCTAGAATTCCCTGAAAGCAGGGATTCAAGCAGACAATTGTACATCAATGCTCTTAGCACCATTATACATAAAAGCCAAGAAGTGGAAGCGACCCCTGGGCCCACTGACAGAAGAATGAATAAGCAAAATGTGGTATATGCATACAACAGACTATTATTCAGCTGTAAAAATGAATGAAGTTCTGATAGAGGCTACAACATGAAAACATTATGCTAAGTGTTATAGGCCAGACACACAAAGACAAATATTGTGTGATTTCATTTATATGAAATATATAGAATGGAAGATTCATAGACAGAAAGTGGAGTAGAAGTTACCAGGGGATTACAGGGAAGATGAAGAGAAGGAATGAGGACTTAAAGCTTAATGAGTATAGAGTTTCTGTTTGAGGTGAAGGAAAAGATTGGGTAATGGATGGCAGTACACTGTGGTGTAAAAAGAAATGAAAAATGATTGATTAGTGAATAATGATAGCCACCAATTATTGATCACCTACCATGTAGCTGGCATGATGCTAAGAGGTTTACATATATCACCTGGTTAATCCTTATATTAGCTCTGGGATGTAGGTATAATTATTATCCCATTCTACCCATCCAGAAATGACATAGAAAGGTTAAGTTACTCACACCCAGTTAGTGAGGAGTGGGGATGGGATCCAAATCCAGAGCTTTCTGACTTCAGAGCCATGTTCTTCAACTCTGAACTGTGCATCCAGAGAAGGACAAAAAAGGAATCCTCCATGTTCATTAAGGCATGTGTCAATTTCTGCCTAACCCTCCAAGCTGTCATTAATTACCAAGTCTTCACTATTCTCCCTTTACCCAAATTATTCCTTTAGCTCCTAAAACCAATACCACACAATTTAACGTTATATATACTTCTTTTAATTATTCCCAATTGCTGTATATATGTGTGTCTCATCATTTCCTTTAGACTATAATGCAATTTTCTTTAACTTTTAAAAAAAATTACTGCAGGAAATTTTTTTTATCACCACAGTAAACGGAAAAATGAAATATTCTCCTAACAGTAGGTGACTACAACTAAAATACATATGAAACAAAAATAAATGTTACTAAATTTCAGTAGCTCTTGCTCCTGGTTAAAGTTCTGAACCCATGACTCTTTTTCTCTACTAGAAACAAAAGATTGAGAAGCGTTAGAGAGGAATTAAAGGCAAATTAACACCAAAGTGAATCTTGATCCTTCATGTTTAGAAGTTGATATATAATCGAAAAGGGAATTACTTTCTATGGGATTCCATGCTATTTAGTGCCATGTCTGCTGACCACTCAAAATGGTCTTAAGGCCATCATTTGCTAGAGATATCAGAAGGGAAAGATGAGTCAGCTGAGGATGCCCACAGAGGGTTTGGTGAGTCTGACCTAATGTCATTTAGCAGAAGCCCTGGCTCTCAAAACTTGGCATAAGTGAGACTCCCCCATTAGGTCCTAATGGTAACTTAGCTTTGGTTAATGATTTATCATTTTGAGATTTCTTATACATTATTCATTTCCATTAGCACAAGGGGCTTCAATCTGCTAAATGCTCACCTTGGCACGAAGGCTCCTAGGCCTTCATTGGGTTCAGATGATTCAGCACCATCTCACCTAGATTAAGCAATTGGTCTAACTCTGCTTTGAAAGCTATGTTTTATTTTATTTGGTCTTAAAAAAAAATTCTATTGCCAAAGGTATTATACATATAGAAGCACGTAAAAACCATGAATGTATGGTTTAAAGAAAATAAGATGAAAACCCATGTAAACCCACCCAGTCCTTCAGGCACTCCACGTGCTCCTCCCCATGAAATTCCTTTCCTTCTCCCCAGGCATCTTACAGTCTTGACATCTATGCTATTCATTCTTTACGATTTTACTACTTACATACACATCTCTAAATAAGATATTGCTCAGTATTGAAAAACTGAGCGGCAAGCACAAATGTAGCTGTGTAGCAGTAAAAATATTGCCTTTGCTAGATGAAGCCTCTACTGAGACTATGGTTAAGCTAAACAGTCTTTGGTCATGGCCCCAGAGAATTTATAAGAACCTTTGTGGGAAACTCAATGGACAAGCTCATGGGTATATCCTGGCAAGATACAGTAGGCTGAAAATAAAAACAGGGTGGTGGTGGTGGGCAGGAGGTGGTGGTGGGGAGAGGTATTGGACATCCATCCACCAGGAATATGATTGGGGAAGTGAGCTGTTCTGTATTTCCTGTTCCTAAATTGACCTTGACCTACATCTTATTCTTGGAGTCAAGCAAGTAATTCTGTGGGAGTAAAATCAGTATCTATAGCTGACAGGGTCAGGCAGGGCAAGGAAAAATGGGCAGAAGGCTCAACAGCACATGATCAAGACAGACAAGAGCAGATAAGAATCTGGACCGTGCTCTCTCAGGTAGTCAGTCCTCAGGTTAAATAGATGGTACAGGCAACAGGTAAGCTGGTGATGACAACGCTGAGCCACACTGCTGAGATCTAAACTGCCCATCTCTATGCTTGGAGTGCAACCATTCTCTTGGGGTCCCCCTTTGCGATCCTCAGAAATTTCCCTTCATCTTTCTCCTGTGTTAACTTCCTGCTTCCCGTATCCCACTTTCTCCCTCTACTCGTTTCTTCTCTTTCTTTGGTGGTGCACATTCTTTAGTAGCTCTTGTGGAAGAAAGCATGGTAGGTACATTTTTTTAAATGGCAGAAAGTATCTATATTTCATCCTCATATTTGGTGTAAAAATGGAGATTTTGCTTCATAATTTTGAAGGCATCCATGCATTACTTTTTCTCGTTTCTAACACTGCTGTTAAGAAGCCCTGAGCCATTTTGCTTCTTGATCCTCTGATTGTGACATGCCTCTTCCTCTCTAGAATTGTTTAGTTTCTTCCCTTAATCCCCAGTGTTCTGAAGTCTCAGATGTGCCTTGATGGAAATTTAGTGAGTACTTACAAACTTGGATGCTTTTGTCCTTCAGTTGCAGGGAATTTTTTTGAATTTTATTGCTAATTTCTTCCTTTTTCTATTCTCTCTCTCTAGAACATCTGTTTTTCAGATATGGGGTTTTCAAGACTGGTTCTCAATTTTCTTATATTTTCTCTTCTGTTTTTTCCATTCTTTTTATGGTTGCTCTTCTTCATGGGAGACATCTTCACTTAATCTTCTAATCTTTCTTCTGGGTTTTTCATTTCCATATCATGGTTTTAATACCTAAAAGCTCTTTTTTGTCTTCTGAATATATTTTTTAGTTGAGTGGCAAACACAAATGAAACTGTTAATAGTTGTCTTTACAATATGGGTATAATGTCTTCTTTCATTTACCTAAGTATATTACTGGTGATTCTTTTTTGCTTGTTTCTTTGTTTATTCCCAGCTGCTTTTTCTATTTGGGCTTTGGTGTCCGATGCACTTTGTGCAGAAGTATAGAAATCGTTGGTTCCCTGCTAATGATTAAGAACCAAATTGGGGTTATGTTTATGTTTTATGTTTTAGAGAAATATACTAAAATATTTACAAATAAAATGACATGGTGTTGGTGATTTGATTCAAAATAATCAAGAGTTGGGGAATGAGCAGGGTGGTAGAAAAAACATGATTATCCATAAATTGGTAAGTGTTGAAACTGGGTGATGAATTACCCAGGGATCCACTATGCGTTTCTTCTTACTTGTGTGTATATTTTCCATAGACAGAAGTTGAAAAAAATTTTTTTAAAGGACTTTGGGATCAAAAGGTTGACTAGAACCCTAGAGCATGTGGGAGGAATTTGTTAACTTTGAGTTCCACTGTAGGGAGATACTGGTAAGCCCAGGCCCAAGTATCCGAGGTCATTCCTCTTGGGTTGGTCAGCAACCAAAATAGAAGTACTCTTCCAAACTTCTGCTAGGAAAGTAAAATTCTAGCTGCCAGTATAGTGGGAATCAAGTTGGCATGAGGGCTGTGGTAGCCTCAGCATGTAAGCTCTTTAGTATATAAAGTGTCACTTCATTTCTCCATTTTTTTTATAGAGTATCCATACCTACCACTGAACTTGTCTCCCAGTCAAAAAAAAAACCGTGTTCTATCCTTTCTATATAGAAGGGACTTCATGTGGTTGAACAGCATATAAGACAAAGAGATCCATGGGATCTCACTGCATTTCATACAATTTCTACCAATCCTTTTTATTTTAGCACCCTCCTTAACCCTAGTTCCAGAGGTACCTGGTGCTGCCAGTTCCTATGCTTCTTAGAATTCTGTGGTATACACTGATTGGTTCTCTGCTTTCCCTGCTGTCACCCTTCTCAAATCTCCTAAAGTTAGCTGTTTTCCAGCCTCTAAAACTTTATTCCTCTTGTCTACTCTCCTGTTAGCCTTGTGGGGTTACTGTACTTTTGCTGGGCTTCAGGAGGAAACGAAGGTAGATAAAGATATAATATTTATCTGTGTTCAACCTGTCATCCTAGCCTGGCATTCTGTCTTCAGTTTGTTTGTTTTCTTGTAGACAGGAAAAGGAAATTAGCATTCAAAAGTACCCTGCAAAAGGCATTCAGTTTTCTTTAGGTGCTTCTTCCATCTTTCCCAATATACAGAGTCAGGCATAGAAGATTTCGGAGAGTCTTGCTTATTCTTGACAAAGCTTAGAGTTCAACTACTGCGTACTTATGTATACAGTCCTCTCCTGCCTTAACAAGAACAATTTCTGAGCTGCAGCAAGGCAGAATGAAAAAAAAAAAAAAAACAGTGGATGGAGTCCTAGAATGTCTTAGTTCTGGTTCCACCACTGTATGATCTTCGCCAGGTCCCCATTTCCCTACCTCTAACATTCTGAATCTGTAATTCCAGGATAGCAGAGTCTCTCTGTAATTCCCTGAAAGTTCCACCAACCATCTGAGCTGAAGAACAGCTAAACCCAGAGGCAAAAATGGTTAAGGAAAAATGACTCTAACCCAGAGAGAATCTGCATTTAGGAGATGGCGCCAGGGCCTTAGGGCACCTGAGCCAGCACTTGAGACGTGTACATCCTGCAGGTTGTCTGCCGTGGAAGAAGAAAGGACCACGGATCCCATTCCAACACAGTAGCCCAGAATGCCAACGGACCAGCTCCTAACACAGAGCAAGCTCCCTATTGTGCCAACTAACAAGAGCCACATGGGACAGCCTGACTCCTGGACCTCTACCATTGTGCATTTTCCCAGCCTCTCCTGGCCCCTGGCTCTTGGCCCAATCTATCCTTCCAGGCAAGGCCAAGAGAAGCCAGACTTGCTTACTGAGGCAAATGACTCACCAGCTAGACTCCTGGAGTCTACCTCAGCAGAGGTGTGGTGCTGCTGGGAGACGGCAGGGAGATGCCAGCAGCAGCTGAGGCCCCAGCCAAGTTCAGCAATATTAGCAGAGCTGTACCAAGTTTCACTGGCACAACAAGAAAAGCTTTGCTTCCCAACAAGCACGGGAGCAAAGATAACTGGAAGTCTGATGGAAGAACTATGGAAGGTGGAGAAACAGGTCCTTGGGGATTTAGGATTCTTCCCCTCACAGTACAAAAGAGGAAACCAGTGACTGGATGTGTCCAATGCACTCCTAGCAAAGCTAGAATACTCAGCACAGTGACCTTTTCCTATATGCCAGAGCTAGAGCAATAGCTGAAACTTCAGTGGTCTTCCTTTCTATGCCTATAACCTAAAGAGTCATAATAGGTGCTAAATAAATAAGTCAGTCAGTCAGTCTTAAATGAATGAATGAATCATCCCCCAAATTTTCTGATTAAATCAGTTTAGGCAGTGGACCCCAAATACCTGTTCAAGGGTATTCATCTAGGTGATTCTACTGTAATGATGTTATACAATACAATGATTCCCAATCTTGTAAAATATATCCTTTTGGAACAGGATTGTGGAAAGATGGCAGAGTAGCTAAGCTCCAGGAATCAGTCCCTCCATCAAAACAACTATTGAACTGGCAAGAACTGTTTGAATCAACTATTTTGAAACTCTCTTGTTTTTAGTGGAACACTATGCAGTATCCCAGGAAGAGTGGGAGGAAGAGGCTGGCTCTGAGGGCAACCATTGTGGCAACCCTCCTGGAGAAAAGGCATCAGAGGAATTTTAAAGATAGTTACCTTCCTCAAAACAATGGAAAACAGTTAAAGGGCTTGCATTAACCAGGCAAGTGCTAAATCAAGAAACCACAGCTTCAAAATCATACAAGAAACTCCTAGCACAAAGACCCCTTACCCACCCCCTCCTAAGCTGGAAACAAGGATGGAGCCAGCTTATGCTACCATTGTGGGTCCCTGGTCCTGTTCAAGAAGGAGCAGAGTGACCCCTGTATGCATAGTGGGATGCGTGCATGTCAGTGCCAATCTCTCAGGTAGCAGTTTGAAAGTCTGAGCCAGAAAATTTGTCTCTAGCTCCAACAGTCTGCCCTATGGGCAGAAGAGCTGCATGAAAACAGCTGAGCAGCTGTTGAAGCAGCCTGGAACAAAGGACTACCTGGATTAAGTCACTCAAGAGCACACACAAGATGTTGAACATTTATTTGAAAGGGAGCAGAGGGGGAGTTTACTCAAATTTTTATAAACTGTGGACAGGGGAATTCCTAAGTTCTCTGGTAAGCACAGGCCCAGGAAATGAAGGCGCCCCTTCTCTTCGCCCCCCAGGCTCCATATGGCACAGGAGTGCAGATAAGACAGAGAGGACCATGCTCTTCGCATTTGTCTTGGGCTGATCTTCATAGGAAAGCTATACTCTGAAGGATACCACCAACAAAGCAGAGACAGTTTGCAAAGACTGTGAAAGGTGCTTTTTGTTTTGGTTTGTTTCTTTTGATTAGCCCCTGGCATTCAAGAAAATCTCTGTCATATCACTAGCTGGATACAAATTTAAACAACAGGCAGCTCAGGGACTAAATCTCAGAATTTACACCTTAAAATATTAAAATGTACAGTGTGCAACAAAAAGACTGTAAGACAAAGAAACAGGAAATGATGGCCCATCTAGAGGAACAAGAAAAAAAACAAAAACCGCCAAAGAAGAAGACTAGACATTGGACTTAATAGACAAAGACTTTTAAAAAACAATGCTCAATGTGTTCAAGGATACAAAGGAAAACTTGGAGAAAGAACTAAAGTATATGAGGAAGACAATGAATGAACAACGTGGGAGTGTCTTTGAGATTCTCAGTAGGAACCAAACATAAATTGAAGAACACAGTAACTGCAATGAAAAATGTCCCTGAGGGTTTCAATACCAGATTATAAGTGATCTCAAAAATAAAACAAGTAAAATAACTCAAGCTGAGAAGGAGATAAAAAAATGAACGAACAGAGCTTCAGAGACCGGTGCAACAACATCACGCATGCCAATATATGTACAGTATTGGATTCCCAGAAGGAAAAGAAAGAGAGAAAGGGTGAAGGAATATTCAAAGAAATAGCAGCGAAAAAAAAAACTCCTGAAATTTAACAAAAGACATGAACACGTACATTCAAGAAGCCTCACACAGGATAAACTTAAGAGAACCAAGCCCAGGGACACAGTAAACAAACTGTCTAATGCCAAGAACAAAGAAATAGCTCTGAAAGCTGCAAGAGAAAAGCAATGAGTTATATACAACGGAATCACAATAAGATTAGGTGCTAATTTCTCATGAGAAACCATGTACGCAAGAAGATAGTGGGGCAAAATACTTAAGTGTTGAAAGAAAACAATTGCCAATGGCCAATTTTATATCCAGCAAGATTTTCTTTCAAAAATGAGGAAGATACTAAGACATTCCCATATGAACAAAAGCTAAGGAATTTTGTTGTCACTAGGCTTACCTTACAAGCAAAGTTAAAGGGAGTAAGTCCTTCAGACTGAAAGAAAGGACACTAGACAATGGACCAAGTGGTGCAAAGAAATAAAGAACTCCGGTGAAAGTATCAGTTTGGATAGTTATAGATGCTAGTACTATCATATTGGATTTTTTGGTATGTAACTCTACTTCTTACAGATGCTAAAATGCAAATGCATTAAAAAGTAATGATAATTCTATGGTTGCGGATATACAATGTCCAAAGATGCAATCTTTAACAAGTACAAAAAAAGTTGGGGGGACAGAGGAGTAGAGGTACAGTGTATGTATATGCTATTGAAGATAAGTTGGTATCAACTCAAATATGATTGTTATAGATTTAGAGTACTAAATTTTAACTTCATCAAAACCACCAAGAAAAATTATGAAATATACACTCAGGAAGAACTGAGAGGAACTCAAAATGGTACAACACAGAAAAAATCAAATAAATATGAAAAGAGACCCTAAGGGAAGAATTTAGGGTCAAAAAAAAAGTACAACAGAGACAAAATAGCAAACAGCACAAGAAAGTACAGAATTATCACTAATGGCTTTAAATGTAAACAGATTACATGCTCCAATCAAAAGGTGGAGATCTGCAAACTAGATAAAAAAAAAGTATTACCCAACATTATGCTATTTATAAGAGACTAACCACCTTTAAGTCAAGGAAATAAGTAGGTTAAGAGTGAAAAGAAGTAAAAAATATATGCCATGCCAGTAGTAAACAAAAGACAGCTGGGGTATCTATGCTAATATATGATAAAATAGACTTTAAGTAAAAAACTGTTATAAGGATTAAAGAAGGTCACCATATATTGATAAAAGGGTCAAATACAATAGGAAGACATAACAATTATAAATACATATGCACCTAACAACCCAGCCACAAAATAGATGAAGCAAATATTGACAAAATTGAAGGGAGAAATAGATGGCTCTATAAAAAAAAGTAGGAGACTTCAATACACACTTTTGATAACGTATAGAACATCTAGACAAAGATCAACAAGGAAACAGAAGGCTTGAACAATACTTTAAACCAACTAAACCTAAGAAACAAGTATTGAGCACTTCAAACAACAGCAGAGAATACAGATTCATGACCATATCTTAGGAAACAAAATAAGTCTCAATAAATTAAAAATATTGAAATCATACCATATAGCTTTTCTGAGCAAATGGAACAAAGCTAGAAATCAATAACAGAGGGAGAAATGGAAAATGTGGAAGTTAAACAACATATTCTTAAACAACCAAAGGTTTACAGAGGAAATTAAAAGGGAAATAAGAAAATATCTTTAGGAAAATGAAAATGCAACATAATGGGATCCAGTAAAGGCAGAGCTGAGTGAGAGAGTTATGGCTCTAAATGCTTAGGTTAAAAAAGAATCAAGATTTCAAATCAGAGAATGTTTTAGTTTCCTAGACTGCTCCAGCAAATTCCATGAAATGGTTTGCCTTAAACAACGGGAATTTATTCACTCATGGTTTTGAGGCTGGGAAAATGTCCAAATCAAGACATGGTCAAAGTGATGCTTTCTTTCAAAGACTGGCTGCCAGTGATCCTTGGTTTCTCTGCCACATGGCAAGGCACATGATAAGGTCTGATGATCTCTCCCTCCTCTTTGGGGTTTTGTTGATTTCAGTTTCTTGCTTCTATGACTTACTTTCTTTCTCTCTGTATTCATTCCATTATAATGGATTCCAGTAATAAGATTAAGGCCCATCCTGAATGATGTGGGCCACATCTTAACCAAAGTAACCTCATCAAATGGTCCACCTTACAATGGATTTACAGCCATAGAAATGGATTAGATTTAAGACCAAGGGTGAATACAGCTTCAAACCACCACAGAGACTTAACCTCAAAACTGGAAGAACTAGGAAAAAAAGAGCAAATTAAACCCAAAGTAAGCAGAAAGAAGGAAATAACACAAGTTAGAGTGGAGATAAATGAAAGAGAATCAAAATACAATAGAATCAACAAAACCAAAAGTTCGTTCTTTGAAATGATCAATAAAATTGACAAAACTTTAGCTACACAGACAAAGAAAAAAAGAGAAGACACAAATAACTAAAATCATAAATGAAAAGGGGACATTACTATGGCCCCCACTGAAATAAAAAGAAATACAAGGAGATACTATGAACAACTAAACACCAGCAAATTAATCATCTAAAGGAAAAAGACAAATTTGTAGAAACACACACTACCTGCACTGACTCAAGAAGAAAGAGAAGATCTCAACAAACTAATACTACTGAAGAGAATGAATCAGTAATCAATACCTCCCAACAAAGAAAAGCCCAGGAGCAGATGGCTTCACAGGGGAATTTTACCAACTATTCCAAGAAGAATTAACACCAATCCTGCTCAAACCCTTTCAGAAAATTGACAAGAAAGAAAAACTCCTCACTCATTCTATGAGGCCAACGTTACCCTCACACCAAAGCCAAACAAAGATAGCACAAGAAAAGAAAAGTACAGACCTATATCTCTTACGAATACAGATGCAAAAAATTCTCAACCAAATACTAGCAAACTGAATCCAACAGCACATTCAAAGAATTATACACTACGATGATGTGGGATTTCTACCTGGTATGTAAGGTCAGTTTAACGTAAGAAAATCAATTAATGTAATCCACAATAGTAACAGAATGAAGGGGGGGAGGATAAAGCTATACAATCACCTTGATTGATACAGAAAGGACATTTGAAAAAATCCAGCATCCTTTCTTAATAAAAACACTTCAAAAGATAGGACAGAATCTTCCTCAACATGATAAAAGTCATATATGAAAAGTCCATAGCTAACATCATACTTGGGGGTGAAAGACTGGTAAATTTCCCTCTACAGTCAAGAACATGACAAGGATTATTCAACACTGTACTGGAAGTTCTAGCTAGTGCATTAGGCAAGACAAATAAACAAAAGGCATCCAGATCAGAAAGGAAGAAATAAAACTTTCCTGTTTGCAGATGACATGATCCTATATTCAGAAAATCCTGAAAAATTCACAAGAAAGCTACTAGAAATAATAAATGAATTAGGCAAATTGGCAGGGTACAAGATCAGCATCCCCAAAATCAGCAGTGTTTCTATACACTATTAATGATCAATCAGAAGAATAAAGCAAGAAGAAAATCCCATTTATAATAGTAACTAAAAGAATGAAATGTCTAGGAATAAACTGAACAAAGGATGTAAAGCACTAGTACATGGAAGACTACAAAACATTGTTCAAAGAAATTAAGAAGAACTAAATAAATGCCAGGACATTCAGTGTTCATGGATCAGAAGAACAAATACAGTTAAGGTGTCAATTCTACCCAAATCAAATTACAGATTCAATACAATCCCAATCAAATTTTCAATTATTTTCTTTGCAGAAATTGAAAACGTTAATCATCAAATTTATTTGAGGAGTAAGGCACCTCCAACAGCCAAAGCCATCCTGAAAAGAAGAAGTTGTAGTACTCACATTTCCCAATCTTTCAAACTTATTGCAAAGCTATAGTAATCAAACCCACATGGTAGTGAGTAAGGACAGCTATATAGGCAAAGAGAATCAAATTGAGAGTTCAGAAATCAATCCTCACACTTATGTCCAATTTATTTTTAACAAGGGGGAAAAGATGACTTCACTGGGAAAGAACAGTGACTTCCCTAAATGGTGTCTGGAAGATTGGATTTCCATTTGCAAAAAGATGAAGATGGACCCTTACCTCACACCATATACAAAAATAACTGAAAATGTTTCAAAGACAAATTTAAAACTTTTGTGCCTCAAAGGACTTTATCATGAACATGAAAAGACAATCTACTCATTTGGGGGCAGTGCACTGGTGGCTCAGTGGTAGAATTCTCGCCTGCTCTGCCAGAGACCTGGGTTTGATTCACAGAGCCTGCCCATGCCAAAAAAAAAAAAAAAAAAAAGACAGCCTACATATTTGGAAAAAATATTTGGAGACCACATATCTGATAAAGGTTTACTATCCAAAATATATAAAGAAATCCTTCAGCTCAACAACAAAAATACAGACAACACAATTAAAAATGGGCAAAAGATTTGAATAGACATTTCTTCAAAGAAGATATACAAATGGCCAAAAAGCATATGAAAATATGTTTAGTATTATTAGCCATTAGGGAAATGCAAATCAAAACTATTATGAGATATCATTCTACACCCACTGAAATGAGTACTATTTTTAAAAAAAACAGAAAATTACAGGTGTTGGGAGAGGATGTGGAGAAACAGGAACTCTTATTCCTTGTTGGTGGGAATGTTAAATGGTACATTCGCTATGGAAGACAGTTTGGCAGTTCCTCAGATCATTAAGTATGGAATTACTAGGTTGTATAGTAATTCTAGATATATACCCAAAATGATTGGGAGCAAGGACCCAAACATTTGCACACCATTGTTCACAACAGTGACATTATTAACAATTGCCAAAAGATGGAAGCAACCCAAATGCCCATCAAATAATGAATGGATAAATTAAATGTGGTATATACATACAACGGACTATTATTCAGCCATAAAAAGAAACAAAGCTGACACGTGTTAAGATGGATGAAGCATGAAGCTATCATGTCCAGTGAAATAAGCCAGACACAAAAGAACAGATACTGAATGACCCCACTGATATAAAATAATTAGAATAAGCAAATTCATAGATTCAGAAACTAGAATAAGGTTGCCAGGGGCCAGGGTGATGGTAAGGAATAGGAAGTTAATGCTAAAATTGTATAGAGTTTCTATTTGGGTTGATGGAAAAGTATTGATAATGGATGGTAGTGATGACAGCACAACATTGTGAGCGTAATTAACAGCATTAAATTATATATTTGACTGTGGTTAAAAGGGGAAATTTTACATTTTACATATGTTACTAGAATAACTTTTTTATAAAAAGGTAAAAAATATGTCCATTCATCCTAGAATGAGCTGAGATGCAGCATCAAGGGATTGAGAAAACCTTCTGGACCAAAAGGGGGAAGAGTGAAAAGAGACAAAGTGTCAATGGCTGAGAGATTTCAGACAGAGTTGAGAGGTTATCCTGGAGGTTATTCTTACGCATTAAGTAGATATCACCTTGTTATTCAAGATGTAGTGGAGAGGCTGGAGGGAACTGCCTGAAAATGCAGAGCTGGGTTCCAGTAGCCATGTTTCTCGATGATGATTGTATAATGATATAGCTTTCACAATGTGACTGTGTGATTGTGAAAACCTTGTGTCTGATGCTCCTTTTATCTACCTTATCAACAGACAAGTAAAACATACAGCATAAAAACAAATAATAGGGGGAAGAATGTTTAAATAAATTTAGATTGAAATGCTAGTGATCAATGAGATGGAGGGGTAACGGGTATGGTGTGCATGAACTTTTTTGTTTTCTTTTATTTCTTTTTCTGAATAGATACAAATGTTCCAAGAAATGATCACAATGATGAATAAGCAACTATGTGATGATATTGTGAATTACTGATTATATATGTAGAACAGAATGATCAAAAGTTAAGAATGTTTGCGCTTGTTTGGTGTTTTTAGGTATTTTAAAAAAAAATTTTAAATTACTAAAAAAAAATATGTCCTTTCAGCTTAAGAAAAAACTGCCATTATGATGGTAGTTGTGCTTTTATATGTGTTGATTAAGAAGAAAACAACCACTGATAATGTTTATAGGTGTGGGCCACCTACTGGACTAAGTGATTTACATTCATTATTTCATTTAATCCTGTCAACATTTCTGGAAGGCAATTACCATTACCATGCCTACTTTCAGATGGGGAGTCAAATTCAAAGAGGACAGTCCACAGGAGATAAGTGGCAAAGCCAAGACAGTTACTCAGGTATGAATGAAACGAGAGTCAGGTTTCTAGACCATCATGCCATATAAAGTACCCACCGAGACAAAGCTTTTAAATAAATTTATATTTTGTCAACACAACACCTATACACACCTGAAAAAACAGAAGTATAAATATTTGCACTTTCCACTAACATATTTAGACTCAAAGACACCTTGCAATTGCCCCCTTACGAGGGGTGCTGCCCACCAGTGATCTCAATTACCGCAACCAGAAGCACATTCGGCAGAAAGTGAGCCAGTTACAGCCCCTAAGGAAAGGATCTACACGTGCGCTGTCATCTCACATCCAAACAGGTGTCTAAAAACCTCCAACTCCAGAGGCACAAAAGGGTGAGAAGTCTCCAAGTAAGGGTTAAAAGCAGAAGGACAGAGTCAGCAACATTCGTGAGAAAGAGAAAACAAATTGAAAACACAGCAGAAAAGAACTGCTACATGAGCAATCCTGCAGGCTATTATGGAAGGACTAACAAGGGATTAATAATAGGAAAAGAGCCTAAAATCTGTGACCCAGACTGCTAGTCGCCCTTTAGTGGATAGTCTTCCCTCCTCCCATGGTAACAGAACCCCCAATTTCAAGATGGGCACCTGGCCATTCATAACTTTAACTACATTTCCCAGTCTCTTTGCAGCAAGGTGTGCCCAGGTGACAGTGTCATTTGGCTGCTTTTTGTAACCTGTCCTAAAAGATACCAGCTCAGGGCCTTTGACCCTTCTTCCGCATCCCTTCCTACATCATGATGCCTGGAAAACGAATGTGATAGCTGGAGGTCTAGCTACCTTCTCAATCATGAGGATAGACCACACCCTAGAGTTGGATGAGCTGTGAATGAGGAGTCTAGATCTCTGAGCATAATGGAACAGAGACACCATACCAACCAAGGATCGTCTCTTGCAGATTTTCATGCACACGAGAGAAATAAACTTCCCTTATTTCGGCCAGTGTTATTTTGGGAACTATTCCATCTAATACAAAGTAGTGCAATTCCACTACAACAGAAATTTCTTTATAGTAAAATACAAATGCATTGTATTAAAATTGTAAATCTAAACCTACAGCCACATTCCAGTCAACAAAATCTCAGTAAAATACAAAGATTTGGACTGTCTCCCTTAAACTATTGTGAAATGAATCAACCTAGGGGTATATAGGTATTTCAGTGGTAGAATTCTCATCTGTCATGTGGGAGACCCGGGTTCGATTCCCAGCCCATGCACTCCTACTTAAGTATATTCAACAAATGGTGCTGCAATAATGGGATATTCACATGGAAAAGAATGAAATATGATCCCCACTGCACAGCATGCCAAAAAAAAAAAAGAATATACCTAAAACATGTTTCAGCTGCATATTTTATAACGAGCCTGGCATGTGCTATAATAATTGTTGATTTAAGTCTTAAAAAACATGTACAGAAGGTCACTGTGCTAATTACTGGGTGTTCAAATATAAATGAAGCCAATACCCCCAATTCTAGATGATCACTATCGAGCCAAGAGGAAGAATCCAGGGTCAGAAAGGACAGAGTAGCAGCAACAAAATGACAAACAACCCAATCGGAAAATGAGCAAATAGGAATAGGAATTTCTCCAACAAAGATATACAAATGAACAACAAGCATAAGAAAAGATGCTCAACATCATTAGCCATTAGAGAAATGCAAATTAAAAGTACAGTGAGATACCATTATACACACTAGGATGGCTATTATGAAAAAAATGGAAATAATAAGTGCTGGCAAGGATGCAGAGAAATGGGAGCCTGGTACGTTGTTGGCGGGAATGTAAAATGGTGCAGCCACTGTGCAAAACAGTTTGGTGGTTCCTCAAAAGAACTGCCATATGATCTAGTAATCCCGGTCCTAGGTATATACCCAAAAGAACTAAAAGCAGGGATTCGAACAGATTTATACTTGAATGCTCATAGCACACTATTCCTAACAGCCAAAAAGTGGAAGCAACCCATGGAGTCTATCAACACATGAATGGATACACAATGGAATATTATTCAGCCAAGAACAGGAATGAAGGTCTGATATATGTTACAACACGGATGAGCCTTGAAGATACATGCTGAATGAAACAGCTGACCACAAAAGAATGCACATTGTATCTTTTCACTTACATGAAAAAACTAGAATATGTGAATTTGTAGAGACCGTAAACAGATTACAGGTTATCGAGGGAGGGAGGAGTGGGAAAATAATCCTGAGTGGGTACTGAGTTTCTACTTGGGGTAAAGGAAAAATTTTGGTGTTGACTGTGGCAATGGTAGCACAACATTACAAATGTAATTAATGCCACTGGATTGTAAATATATAATAATATATTTTATATTGTAATATATTATTACAATATATATATATTATATACAATAATAATATATTATATATTGTAAATATATAATAAAAGTGATTAAAACTGGTATATATGCTACCACAATAAAAAAAATTTAAAGCAAACAAAAGAAGAAAAGATAGAACAGGAGATCTTAGTTTTTGATTATAAGACTTGTAATACAATTTGGACTTTTAAACTACATATTTAAATGTGATACTTCAAAAAATATATCAAAAAGATACAGCAGGGCGGTGTGACAGTGGCTCAGTGGGAGAATTCTTGCCTGCCATGCTGGAGATTTGGATTCGATTCCCGGACCCTGCCCATGCCAAAAAAAAAAAGATAAAGCAGTCAGTTTAATAATAAAGAAAGATGTGACATACCATAATAAAAACATGAGTATAATAAGAAGGCTGGTGCTGCTGTCCCACAGCCATCCTGCTGGTGCCCATTGCTGTGCATTGTCCATGAGCCCAGCTCTGGGCAGCCACAGTCAGTGACAAATCAGAACCTTTGCTGCTTAGGAAAACTATGTCTAACTCTACTGAGATCAGGTTTTCTGAGTAAAGAACTAATATCAAATATCAGAAGAGTTTCAAACCACGAACGATCAATGCTGTCTCTTACATGGCGATTTAAAAATGACACTCAGATTTTTTTCTTTTCCTGTGTCAGGATATTGCAGCCCAAACACAGAGGGATGGGTATCCTATTAAAACAGATGCAAGATGGAACTTGAATGCTTCTCTCTCTTTGAGGGGGCCTCATGGAAATATCTGTGCTTCAAATTGGCCTCTAGTGATTTTGTGCATGGTGATGTGTGATATTTATATTTTCTGTGGTGTACTCTGACTAATGTGGTCTGCCTGTTACTGGAAAGATATATTAAGAATCCAGTTCTGGATTGCAGCTGTTTTTCTCGGGAATGCTTTGAAAAGGCTTTGAAAAGGTTTTATAGGGAATGCCAGAGCATCAACAGCGCTGCACTGCTGACGCAAGCCATGCTGATCCTCACAGAGTTGGCGGCTGTGAGGAAGAGGACCTTGGCTCATCACCTGCGGATTGGCCTGAGTTTGGGCTACAGCATCGTGAGAGAAGATGTGGATTCCTGTGGACCCGGGTTCGGTTCATAAACAAAGTTTTGTTTTCTCTAGTGTACTCCAGAGGGAAGGACTCATCTGAGAGCAGAGAAACTGTGCCTGAATCCCAGCTCCACTGCCGTGGAGTCAGTGAGAAAGCCTTCTCCATACTTGAGAGTGCTGAATGTTACCTGAGATCTATGCTCCTGGAGGACAATGATGGTCAAGGAATTCCCCCATTCCCTTCTGTGTTCTGGGAAAAGGCTGCAAAGAATTCTCTTCCCCACAGCACGCAGATTAAGACTCACAGATGCGCCTCTGAGTTTGCCTGTGACAAGGTTAGGCACAGACCCTACAAACACACACTCTCTGCCTCTTAAATTAGCTGAACTGACTAATCTGGACAAAATACCTGCCTGGACAAAACCTAATCTTTAGGTGCTCTCCTTCCCTGGGCCCCTCTATTAGTGGGGCTCGTGGGAACAGCTGACCCCCAGGAGAGCAGGACCGCAAAGGGCTCTTCAGTCTGACCACTCGTCCTGGTATCCCTGACTCTTCCCGCCTCCCTACATAAGGAAGCCCTTTTCTGCCAGATCTGAGATTCTGAGATGCTGGGATATCCTCTCTGTCGAGGTCATCATTTGGATACAGTCTCTCCTTGCCTAAGTCCAGCTTTGTTTTATCTGACATATTTCAGTGGCTTAATTTAGAAATAGAATTGATAGCTGACCTGACTTCTTAATTAGGGTCATTCAGAGGATAAAATGAGAATACACTTAAAAAAACAAATTAAGTCAGAAACAAGGTGGAAAAGCAAGTCGAGTGCACGCTCTGTTGCAGGAACTTGGAAGCGACAGAGGGGTTTTTTCTTTAAAGTTTGGCTTTAGTTCAGACAATGGTGAGCTGTTAAGCAAAATCTGTGATGAAGTCAGTGTCGTGACTATACAGTATTGGCTAAGACAACACTTCCTGTTTTATAAGTTTTAAATTTTAGCAACTGTTTAACAGTATTAACTCAGGAAATGTAGAAGAAAATTCTTTTTTTTAAAAAATCTTAACTTTATTACATATATATTAAACATTCTATTTAAAATGTTTTTCCTTAATGTATTTTACATTTTCGTAATTTTGGCACAAACTATGAAGACTCTGAAGGCTAAGAAAGAACACAGTAAAATTTTCTTTATACAGGCACTTTACAAACACTGATCTTTGCTGTACTGGCTTCTCTAGTCTTTATGGCATGGACAACTAGGACATTTAGAATTGCAAAATGTCAATCAGATTGGTTGGAACGTTGGGTTGACAACGCCTTTTGGAGCTTCCTGTTTTCACTTATCCTTATTGTGATGTTTCTGTGAAGAACATCAACAAATAATTAGAGATATGCCTTCCTGCCCTTATCAGATGATCCCAGTGATGAAACTGAGGAATTCATGGTCACATCTGAAAATTTAACTAAAGGAATAAAATTAAGAGTCTCAAAAACCAATTCTAATGGAACAGTTAAACCTGCTACTTCTGATCATTTTAGCTCTTCCAGGGCTGGTGGACTCAGATGGGGAAATCATAGATTCAAAATGGGGAAACAAAATTTTCTCTTCAGAAAAGATCATGTGATTGGGACGCATATAGATGAAATCTGGTTAAGGGTGAAGGGCCATCCTTCCTCATGACTAAAGAGAACTTTCTTTTGATGTAGCTAGTATCTTGCAAATGCCTGTGTTAAAGGGGAGAATTCAGGTGGCAGGAGGGCTCTGAAACCTTTTCTGAGCTGACTCTTGAATGTCTGTTAAATGTCCATCAAATTGCCTAGATTTGGAACTAATCTGAGAAAAGTATTATGGTAAAGACATATGTACAAACGTCCTTAGCTGACCACGGGCAGGCATATCGTTTCCGGTTCTCTCTCTTTTCTCTGGAAAATATGACAATTCCAAATTTTACAAAATTTTTTTAAACGAACACTCTGACACTTCTCTCATTCATCTTTGAGACGGAGAATGTGGTTCGTCCGAGGAGCAGCCCAGCAGAGTCTCCATCCCTAGGCTCTACAGTCCTAGATGCAATCATCACTTTCTTTGACTTTGATAGTGAAGGGACTTGATAAGACATACAACTTGATTTACTTCATAATGTAAGCATGTTGATATGTTTAGGGTGTTTCCTTCCTGCACAAAGCCCCTGTTTGTAAACATTACCACATGCAGCAGATCACAGCAAGTCAGATCTTCTCTGTGTGCTGTGTCCTAGGTGCAGAGGGGAGAGCTGGAGGTCTCAAGATCTCAGGGGGGGTGTGCACAAGCTGCTGCTGCTGAACCCACCCAGGCCAGGCAGCGACCATCTGGCCACACGCCCCACCCTCCATCCCCACCAAAACACTTCCTCACCAACAGGACAGGAATCTTGTGGAATCTAAAACCTTAACTTGCACATAATCTTAGCATATACTATTTCATAATAAAAAAAATGTATATTTAACTGAATGGGAAAAAAATACATAGTATGATTATATGAAGGATATATACCAAATGCTAATGGTGTCTGTCTCTGGGATTATGAATGACAAGTTTTTCTCTACACTCATCTACATTTTCAAAATAATAAACATGCATCTTTGGTTAATATGAAAAATTAAGCTTTATAATGATGATGATGATGACTGTTTTTATCTTAACTTTATTACATATATATTAAACATATTATTTAAAATGTTTTAAATGGAAAAACATTTTTTCTCCCATCCCTCAAGGGAGCTACTGTTTTTAGCATGCCAACTATGTCCCAGGCACTATATTAAGAACCTGTTAAATGTCACCTCATTCAGTCCTCATGATAGCTTTACAGGACGGTCAGCATGCTCATTTAAAAAAACTATTTTTTATTGATATATATTATATATTCACATATCATGTAATCATCCAAAGTGTGGAATCAATGGTTCACAATATCATCAGAATGCCGTGCATTTATCATCACAATCAACTTTTTTTCTTTTTGTGAAAAATGACATATATACAAAAAAAGCAATAAATTTTAAAGCACATCACAACAATTAGTTGTAGAACAGATTTCAGAATTTGGTATGGGTTACAATTTCACAATTTTAAGTTTTTACTTCTAGGTGCTCTAAGACACTGTAGACAAAAAAGATAATAAAATGATTCAACAATCATACTCATTTGTTAAACTCTACCTTCTCTGTGTAACTCCACCATCAACTCTGATCTTTCTCCCACTCTTTAGGGGTATTTTGGGCTATAACCTTCTAACTTTTTCACGTTGGAAGGGGCTGTCTATAATATGGAGTAGGGGGATGGAACTAGCTGATGTTCTGAAGAGTCTGGCCCCTCTGCATTTCAGGACTTATCTGGTCCAGGGACCCATCTGGAGGTTGTAGGTTTCTGGAAAGTCATCCTACTGCATGGAGCCTTTGTAGAACCCCAGGTGTTCTTAAGGTTTTGGCTGAGGGTTGGCAAATTATGATAGGTAGCAATGCTTAACTGAAGCTTGCATAAGAGTGACCTTCAAAATAGCCTCTTGAGTCTATCTGAATTCTCTCAGCCACTGATACCTTATTTGTTATACTTCTTTTCCCTCTTTTGGTCAGGATGGCATTGTTGATTTCACAGTATCAGGGCCAGGCTCATCCCTGGGAGTCATCTCCCACGTTGTCAGGGAGACGTTCACCCCTGGATATCATGTCCCATGTAGGGAGGAGAGCAATGATTTTACTTGTAGAGTTGGGCTTAGAGAGAGAGAGAGGCTATATCTGAGCAACAAAAGAGGCACACAGCTATACATAAACTAAGCCTCTCCGCTAAATAAATAAGCTTTACAAGAAGAAGCCTCAAGATTAAGGGCTTGGCCTATTGATTTGGGTGTCCCTAATGTTTGACACAGTATCAGGGGTTTCCCTGGTGTTAAAGTTTAATAGCGCCATATTTTTTCTCCCATCCCTGAAGGGACTTTGCCAGTACTTTTTTATTATCTGCTTAATATACTCTGGGATGTATCCAGGTATTATATCAAACTATGCGGGGTTAAAGGCCCTCATTTTTATCCTGGGCTCCCTGTGTTTAGGTTGTTTAAATGATCTATCCAGACAAGTTGAGTTAGATTACATGCTACAGAACATTTAGGTTCTGGACAAAATAAATCTTTCTTCCTTTGGTCTCAAAGATTAGATGAGGTTCTCAAATACAGACATTGTCTTCCTTACCCCTATATTCTGAATTACCTTAAGACCAACCTGATTGGCTTTGTTCTTAACTTTAAATACTACATTATACATATATAAAACAGCCTCTCAAAATCTAGAAATAACAACTACCACTCAGGACTAAATGTGACTGCTATAAGACCTTACACAAGCTAGGCCCTTGTTTTCTCATAAGTATTTTCTAAATGAGACCATACAATATTTGCTCTTTTGTTTCTGGCTTATTTTGCCTCACCGAATGACCAACAGGCTCATTCACAATGTTGCTGCATGCTCTTTTTACAGATGAGAAAACTGAAGCTCCGAGTTTAAGTAGATTTTCCACATTTAAGAAAGAAGGAGCCAGGATTCAAATTCTGCTTTGGTTTCTAAGCCCATGCTCCTTCCACTAAACTATCCTCTGCTCCCTCCACTTGGGAATCACACGTTGAGTAGTTACATCTCTACAATACTCCAAGATGCCTTGTGGTCTGCTGGTCTCTCATACTCCACAACAGGGAGATCCATACCTTCATTTTATTTGTCTTTGGACAATATGATATTGTCCGAATTCAGTAGGAACCTTACCCAATCCCATTATCCAGTATAGACCAGCACCCACACCACTGCTGAACAGAGCCACACTAAAATTGTTTTTCTACATAGCACTATCAAGTTCATGGCTACTTCTCATTGGCAGAGTTGAGAAAGGAAGCCCATGTTTAGAGAACACAAGAGAACTGGTGGAGAAGCTGCCAAAAGTCAGAGTTAAAACTAATTCTATTAAGTCAACTGCCCTTTCCACTACAACCCAACTGAGTGTTTGATGAAAACCAAACTACCTGAGTACTGTTCAACATCCCTTTAAGGAAGGAGCAGCCTTTTCATTTAAATGACTGTGCTTTAGAATTAAGGCTGTAAATATTTTGGAAGCTCCCTGATACTCACGATCAAACCACAACACTTTGGAAAGGTGTGGCAGCAAAACTTGCTAGCAAGCAGCATCTAACCTGGCATTACTTAGGACAAACATGCACTAAAAACATCATGGCTGAGAAAAATGCTAGTGGGTGTGGGGTGGGGTGGAAAGAAGGGTGTTTACACCAGGTCTGAAACCATTTCAGAAGTTGTGGACTTTGAAAACCCGGGAGCACTTATCTAGGTTCTTTGCCATTGGTAAGGTCAGCAGGAGAACTTGGAAGCGAAAGTATGAGAATGAGAACATAAACAGCAGAAGAAACCTTAGCATCCTGAAGTTCTGTAATTTCCATTAGACCTTCAGCCTCACAAAAGGTAGGTATGTGGTGTGGAGCAGCAGCACATAGGCCATATACAGCTGGTCAGTGGGGCCCAAATCACCCCCAGATCTCCACTTCGACCTCCGTTCAGCCCTTTGGACACCAAGCTGACCGAAGAACTATGAAATACCCCAAATGAACCATCTTTAATTTTCTACCCATCTCTAGGACCCTAGTCCTTAACCTATATCTAATTTTCTACCCAACTCATTATGTTCCCAGGAGCATCTCCAGTTATCCTCCATACCCAATCACCATCCACTTGTCATTTCTGTTTTCCAAAATGTGGGCCCAGCCCAGTGATTGAGCTCTAGCCCAAGGAAAAGGCCTCCAGAAAGCTGGAAGAAAGGCAGAGGCTCATATATCAGAAAGATAAAGAAAAAAATCTCAGGGCCAAAACCTTTGGACTTCAGTTCCACTGCTCACCAACAGCCACAGTCAATCACAGAAGAAACACTAGTCATGGCTAATTCACCCCAGGCAGGGCTATTCTTTTCACTCCAAAATGAATGCCCTTGCTCCCCTCAACAGCCAGAGGTCAGAAAGTCTCCCTTACCATGCAAGCTTGGTGCTATTAAGAGTAGTTAGAGGCACTGGAATCCTGAAGCACAAAGATTAGACCCTTCCCAGAAGGTTACATGCCTCAGCAAGTCCAATCTTAAGGTGCCTGGCCTGCCCATGGAGAAAGATGGTCAGGATGATGAGGACCCATCCTGACTAAATGCATGATCCACACTATTCTTTAGGAAAGAGGTACCACCACTATGGATGGAAAGGGATTTGAGGCTTGCAAAAATCCCAGCCCCAGCTAAAGCTTCTAAAATGCAACCAACATCCAGGATAGTCAGTTTTTAAAAAGGGAAGTGTAATGAGCAGATCTGTGTTTTACCAAAATCACCATGGCTGCAATGTGACAAGTTCTCTGAGAAAGTAATACAGGACACAATAAGTAACCTATTACAATTGTCTGGAGGGAGGACAGATGAACCAAGGTACTGGACATGGGAATGATGGGACAACCAAATGGAATAATTAGTTACACAGATAAGGAAGAGTGATCAACATGTTCTGGGATATCTCTGGCATCATTCCAGCTGGGTACCTTTAGTCATCACTCTTAAGGGAAGGCACAACCATTTAGTGAGGACAGGGGCTTTTAGTGGTTCTACTCCCCCTTACCTCCGGGCCAACATCCACGCATCCACTTTTCCCTACCAGGAGGGACTAGACCTTCCCATACTCCTCCAGCCTTTCCACAACCACCCAGGAACATGGTTCCATAATTTCCTGCCCATTGTAGCCACCAGCTCACACGTCACTACCTGAACCAGATGCAGACCCCTAGTTTTGGCATACTCAGACCAATCACCCTTTGCTAAGGCAGCTCAGTCCTGCATTCATCTGGGACCAACTGGCAAGTCCCAGATATCAGTGCACTGTGCCTCGTGATGTCAGCGAAGGGTGTACAGCAAGGAGCTCAGGGAATGAGGCCAAAGGAGACAGGCTGAAGGATAAGCATCCCAGGGCTGGCTAATGTCTTGCTCTATAGAGGCATTCCTCAGATGGGCTTCTGGACTTTAAGCACAGTGTTCAGTTACCGGGGCTTGGTTCAAACCCTGAGAGTGTCCAGGACTCCAGCTCACCCTCAACTCTTGTTGGCCATCATGTGCCATGGGAACAAGTGAAAATTTGATATATACATAAGTATAAACCAGTACTTCAAAAATAATTCATAGAACCAGCTTCTTTCATCATGTGTCCCTTGTTCACCATGATTCAAAAGTGTTAAGCGTGGATTTCTGCTGTCTTGTTGGGATAGAGGGGACAAGGGGACATGACAGGGGACTTACATATTTTAGACTAAAAATAGCTGACCTCAAGTAGTCATAGCACATTCATTAGCCTTGAAAATGACCACTTTATGAATGAACTTGGAGAATTTCAGTTGGTAACAGAGACCATCAGGAGGCAGAAACGGAGTAGATATTGGGTAATTGGAGCTGAAGGGATACAGATTGTGCATCAGGACTGATTGTAAAAAATTCAGAAATGAATAGCACAATACTACCTAACTGTAATACAATAATGTTAGAACACTGAATGAAGCTGAATGTGAGCATGACAGAGGGAGGAGGCCTGGGAGCACAAATGAAATCAGAAGGAAAGATAGACGATAAAGACTGAGATGGTATAATGTAGGAATACCTAAAGTATATAATGATAGTGACTACATGTACAAATTAAAAACTGTTTTTGCATGAGGAAGAACAAAGGAATGTCAATACTGCAGGGTGTTAAAAATAGATGGCAATTAATATTTTAAAACTTTAACATATGTGTGAAACTAAAGCAAAAATGTTTATTTGGTACAAAATTTATATTTTGACTAGTGCATTTCCTAATATTACTTATGTGGACAGTTGAATTAAACACCATAGTACATGGAACCTTGAGTAGGGCACGAGATTTTGTAGGTTTGTCCCAAGTGATGGTCCAATAAATCCCAGAGTGATTTGAACAATTAATAAAAAAGTATTTGCAAAGTTCCCTTGGGGGAATGGCAAGAAAGGGGGAAAATTCAACTTCCCCAAGTGGAGAATTCTTGATATTATCACAAGCAGTGGGAATAACCAAAGCAATAGGCTGAGCCTATTTGGGGTTTGTTCATATGAAACTTAACCCTGCAAAGGATAGGCTAAGCCTATTTAAAATTAGGCCTAAAAGTCAGCCCCAAGAGAACCTTTTTTGTTACTCAGATGTGGCCTCTCTCTCTCAGCCAACACAACAAGCAAACTCACTGCCCTCCCCCTGTCTATGTGGGACATGATTCCCAGGGGTGTGGACCTTCCTGGCAATGTGGGACAGAGATCCTAGAAGAAGCTGGGACTCGGCATCAAGGGATTGAGAAAACCTTCTCAACCAAAAGGGGGAAGAGTGAAATCAGATAAAATAAAGTGTCAATGGCTGAGAGGTTTCAGTCAATAGGTTATCCTGGAGGTTATCCTTACTCATTAAATAGATATCACCTTTTCAGTTAAGGTGTAATGGAGAGGCTGAGGGAACTGCCTGAAAATGTAGAGTGTTCCAGTAGCCAAGTTTCTTGAAGATGATTGTATAATGATATAGCTTTCGCAATGTGACTGGGTGATTGTGAAAACCTTGTGTCTGATGCTCCTTTTATCTACCTTATCGACAGACGAGTAAAACATATGGATTAAAAATAAATAATAGGGAGAACAAATGTTAAAATAAATTTAGTAGATTGAAATGCTAGTGACCAATGAAAGGGAGGGGTAAGGGGTATGGTATGTATTAATTTTTTTCTGTTTTCTTTTTATTTCTTTTTCTGAATTGATCCAAATATTCTAAGAAATGACTGTGATGATGCATATACAACTATGTGATGATATTGTGAGTTATTGATTATATATCAAGAATGGAATAATCAATGGTGATGAATACACAACTATGTGATGATACTGTGAGCCACTGATTGAACACCATGAATGGAATGTTTGTATGTCGAGAATGTATGTTTATTTGTGAAGGTTTTATAATTAAAAAAAAAGGAAAAAAAAAGAATGGAATGATCATATGGTAAGAATGTTTGAGATTGTACGTGGTTATGTTTAATAAATAAATAAATAAGGAAAAGAAAATGACTGCTTTAATCAGCCCCAGCTTTCCAAGGGAAATTCACTTTCATCCCTTTCTTGGATGCTGTACCCTCTTCCCATGCTACTGCATAAAGATTTCCTACAGTCAAGCTTCTTGTGATTAAAACCAAAAAGTAAGTGCCATCTCCCAGGCCAAACCTCCAGCATGTGTTTTTAGGATACCGCACTCCCTCAAAATCCCAAAATATGACTACTTCAAAAGAGGTCAACTTGGACACCTACAGCCATTGCCATCTTTTGCAAATTAAACTCAGATAACACAACTGCAGTGCCAGCCCTGAGCTCATCCAGACACAGATGTCACCAGCAGGAAGCAGAAAGCCAAAAGCAGAGCTTTTGTGCAGCCACTTTCCTTATTAAAAGACAGCTCTTCAAACACAACCCCATGCCCTGAATTTTTCTCCCTTCAAGCTCACTGACTAAGCAAAGCTGCTAGATTCCTGTCAAGACTCTAAGACCCCCAGCCACAAAACAGATGGAAATAATTTTTAAAAAGAAGCACATCAGATCTTTGATGATTTTGATAATAAAATCATCTATACTTCTTTTCTGGCAGGTGGACATGTGGTGCTAACTGCTGCAGAGGCTCCTAAGGACTTGGATCCCTGAAGTCCCACCCATGTTCTCTGAGCAGGCATGACAGATGGTATTTTCCAAAATGGCACAGCATCCTCCATCTTACACACTTTTCTCCAGTGTAAGCTTGACACTCTGCCCATGGAGAGGTAGGTCTATGTTCCCTCCCCTTAAATCTTGACACTACCTGGCTTCTAAACTAGATCAGAAAAGTTCACGTAGGTTTCCTCTTGTTCACTGGAACACCTGTGCTTGAAGCCTTGCGCTACTATGTAAAAAGGCCAACAGCCCTGAGACAGCCAGGCCATGAGCAGTCACCTGACACAAAGGGGTTATATGTAGGCACCTCCATCAGCAGTCCTAGGCTTCAAGTCATCCTAGCACAAGTTGTGCATGAACAAGCCTTCAGATGACTGCTCCTCCATCTGCAGAATCACCCTCAGCTTTCAGGTCTTCCCAGCTGAGGACTCAGACATTGAGAAACAGAGATAAGCCACTCCTACCATGC
The DNA here is from genome assembly GCA_004026745.1 of Myrmecophaga tridactyla. Taxonomy (NCBI): domain Eukaryota; kingdom Metazoa; phylum Chordata; class Mammalia; order Pilosa; family Myrmecophagidae; genus Myrmecophaga; species Myrmecophaga tridactyla. The sequence continues at coordinate 28,489 of PVIY010006136.1, forward strand.
CCTTTCCAAATTCCTGACCCAAAGACTTTGTAAGCATAATAGAATGGCTCGTTTAGGGTGGCTTCTTCCAAATCAATAGTAACAGAAACAGCAGGTGACATACTTGTGAGTCCGTCCTCACATCTGCTGCTACAGAGAAACAGGTGCTCTTAGAAAAATACTGTTTTAAAAAAAGAAAAAGTTACCTTTAATTCAGCACTTTGTGCCAGGTATTATGCTAAGGGCTAACAAGCATAATTTCATTTAATCCTCATTACAAAACGGGCTCAGAGGTTGAAGAACTTGCTCAAAGCCAGATCTACCTGGCTCAAAGCCTGCAACACTGTATTACACTGAGCTCTGCAGCCACTTAAAGAGAAAAGCTGCTTCTACATGGGGGACTCAATTACCTTGGAACCTGACTTCCTGCTCAATATTCTAAACCCAGGGGACAGAGGCCCAGCGCTGAAAGACACTTGGCTCTGTCTAATTTAGGGCAGATCCCCTTCCCTGGAAGGTCACTCCTAAGGCCTACCTATCATACAACCAACCTTCCCTGAATCTCACTCATTCTTTAAGGCTTAATTCCTCCATTAAAGCCTTTCAGCCAATTCTGCCCTCTCAATTTCATGTACCTCCTGGCACACTATTCCACATTGTGTCACAGTGTACAAATAGTTTGCGATGTGTTTAAATAGCATGGTTCTTGAGCATAGAAAGAACCCATTTTCTCATTTCCTACAGCATCTAACACAATGGCAGGCACATCAATTTCTCACCAGGACCTGCTGGATGATTAAATCGGTTGAGAATCATAACTCATGCACAATGGAAATGTTTCAGGTGACCAGTACTTCACCTAGAACAGCACAGAGAAGGATAAGAGGGTAGGGGAGGACGCAGCACAATACACCACAGATCCACCTTAATTTCATCACCTTCCAAGGCAAGGAAGTCCCAACCAGAAAGGCTTAAAAACTGGGAGTTGCCATTTGCATCACAAGTCCCTAAGAGCCCCTCAAAGCTAGGAAACACAGATTAAAGTTTCCTATGAATCACTGCTCAACCTCTCCATTGAAGAGCAGGGAGGGTCCAATTTCAAGTACCTCCTCAGGCTAAGACAAGCTTGTTCTGACTCACTGTCTTCCAGCCTATACTACGGATGCGTTTTCTAGTTCCTCCCTCCACCTCCATACTCAATAGGATAGTTAAGATGAGGCCTGTACCTGTACCTTCCCAGTCTACCTCCAAAGACTTCTCTACAAATCCTATTCCCCATGAAATCTTACCATGGTCTGGAAATTCAAACCACATGCACATTCGCACATCTTGTACCTCAGTTTCCAGAGGGGAACCAGTGTGTTTTCTCCTTCCCTCCTACCTGGAATGTAGGCAGAATGGGCATAGCCACGACTTGCTAGAAAACGCTTAATGCCTTTTCCCCTACCCTTCATGAGCCTCTATGTGAGGAAAATCTTAGAATATCTCCTTTTCCCCTGAGCAGGGATATCCTTACTCTTCCTGAAGGTCATTATCAGTGACCTTCCACCTGAGCCTCTCCTCCAATAAACAAATACCAAATCAGGCACCCAAAAACTTATGAGGAACTTAAAAATGGACAAATTCAGAGTCATGCAACTTAGAGTCATGCATATAAAGCCATGGACTCACATGTTATAATCACAAAGCAGTGCTGTGTCAAATTGGGAGGAATAAAAGGGACAGCATCTTAAAGTACATCAAAATTTAGTTGGATTCCTTATTTATTTTTCTCAAGTATCCAGAGGGTTTATAATGGTCCATAGTAATATTTTTCCTAATCCCCTTTTTCCTCCCATCCACTGACCTTAAACAATGAATCTCCCATCTTCTTGGTTCAAAATTCCTTTTTAAGGAGTACCTTTGCCAGAAAGAGTCCACCTAAGACTTCAGATCCCAAAATCTCAAAAGTGCCAGTAGCAGCAAAGTGAAAATTCTCTTCATGAGGCAGAAGGAAAAGGTTCATTCATTAAGAGTCTGGGTGCTGTTCCACCAGCAATCAATCAAAAAAGGAGTATTGAAGAATGAATAGAAAAAAGTTAAATGTATTTTTCATGATAGCAACCCCAAAATATAAATGCACACCATAAAATATGCTTTGCTATCCTCCCTGGGAATTAGAATTGCTACCTGATTTGATTACAAACTCAACTGCAAAGGCAATGCCCCAGGATGGTCTGCTTACCTCTAAGATGACACCACATTGAAAGCCATGGCATCAAATAGCCACATAGGGTTCTGTAAACACTGAATGTGTCTAAACCCTTTTTGAATGGTTACTTTCCTTTTCTGGTTAAAAAAAATCCCACAGATAATCATCTGTGAATTTATCTAAAACCTATACATAGTTCTCTTGTTTAACTAGAAACAAAACCACAACATAAATACAAGCAAAAACAAGAGTACAATGGCTTCACTTTTGGACAGTGATAGAAAAATATTGGTTCAGAACAAACACTAAAAAGAAGCAAAGTTGCAGCTACTAAATGACAGCTGAGGTTCACATCGGGCTTTGGAGGGACCTTGGAGAAAGGAGAAATGAGAAACTGGCTCTAGGCTCCTGTGCATTTTAAGGCCATCAATTCTGGAGATGCCAGAGACCCTGGGCTGAAAAAGCAAAAGAGCCCCTCCCTGAAATTCTAGATGTGGGATGACCCGTCCCACAGAAAAGGTCCCATAGACCAGGTATGAAGTTTAGATCTAGCCCATCACAACCAAACTCTGGAGAGGCATGGCATCGGTCCTGTAGAACAAGCTGCTAGAAAAGGGTCTCCTACTGCAATCTGTTCCTAAAACGCAGAGCAAAGTGAATGCCACACAAATTCTCGAGAGCTCACAATTGAGTTCAGGCTCTGCTGTGTGCTTGGGCAAGGCATCAAACCTCTCTGAGCCTCAGTTTCCTCCACCATAAAATGGGGATGTCACCATGTGCTGGTATGAAAGGATTATGCACTCTAGAAAAGCCATGTTTTAATCCTGATTCAAAGTTATGGGAGCAATGTCTCTTTTAATCCCTATCAGCACTATAGGGTAGAAACTTAGATGATCTCCAAGGAGATGTGGCTCGCCCAATTGAGGGTAGTAACCTTTGATTAGAGGGAGATATGACTCCACCCATTCCAGTGGGTCCAAATTAGTTTACTGGAATTCTTTAAAAGAGGAACCATTTTGGAAAATGTTTCAGAGAGCCATGAGAACCACAAGAGCCCATGCAGACAGAGACCTCTGGAGATGAAGAAGAAATGCGCCCCTGGTGTTGCTTCATGAAACAAGAAGCCTGGAGAGAAAGCTAGCACATGCCACCATGTTCGCCATGTGCCTTTCAAATTGAGAGAGAAACCTTGAATGTCATCGGCCTTCTTGAACCAAGGTATCTTTCCCTGGATGCCTTAGATTGGACATTTCTATAGACTTGTTTTAATTTGTACACTTTCACAGTTTAGAACTGTAAACTTGCAACTTAATAAATCCCCCCTTTTAAAAGCCATTCCATTTCTGGTATATTGCATTTTAGCAGCTAGCAAACTAAACACACCACCTCTGCCTTTAGTACCTCATGTAGATACTATTTCAAATAAGATTATGTCAAAAAAAAGCACTTAGAATTCTAAAGCACCAGTCAAACAAAAATATGATTATTCTTCATCCCATTTCTAGGAATATTAGGGGTAAAAACTGAAGGGCCATTTATTGCTATCACTATGAATTATGACCTATGGAAAAAATCAAATAATGTGGTGTTACACTAATAATTTCAAATCATCTGAGAGAAGTTTATGTGGGAAAACATTAAGTTCTCAGTTGTTTTCACTGCTATCCACAGGACAGGATGGGGCATCTTTCCTAGTCATCAGCTACTGTACACTGGGAAAAGTAAGCTAACTTTGTGTGTGTGTGTGTGTGGTGACATATACATAACATAAAATTTGCCATTTTAATTACTTCTAAGTATAAAGCACAGTGAAATTACTTTGAGAATGTTGTGCTATCACCAGCATCTATTACTAAAACTTTTTAATCACCCAAAACAGTAACTCTGTACTCATTAAGCAATAACTCCCCTCTCCCTTTCCCTGCAGCCCCTGGTAACCTCTAATCCCCTTTCTGTCTCTATGAATTTGCTTATTCTAGATATTTCATATAAGTGAAATCATATATTTATCTTTTTGTGTTTGGCTTATTTCTCAACATAATGGTTTCCTTTTTATGGCTGAATAGTATTCCATTGTATGGATAAACCAGATTTTGTACATCAGTTCATGTGTTAATGGACATTTGAGGCTGCAATGAACATTGGCAAACAAATATCCGTTCAATTCCCTGATTTCAATTCTTTGGGGTATAGATATAACAGTGTAATTGCCAGGCCATATGGTAATTCTATGCTGAACTTTTTAAGGAACTACCAAGCTGATTTCCGCAGCAGCTGCACCATTTTACATTCTCACCCACTAAAGGCAAGTTCATTTTTATTATCAATTTAACCCTATTAATTAGAAAAGTTGGGTCTGCTGTAGTGGAAGGGGGGCAGAGCAGGGAGAACAACTCTCCATCACACAATAGTGCCAGTGGCAAAGAGAGGTTATTGACTGATCCACCCTGAGACTCGTTGCCATAAGCACAGGTAACTAGGGATTGATTGCTTAGAAATAAAAATATTTTATTGTTTTTTTCTCAATTCCTGAAAATTAAAGAACAATGCTTTCCTTCTATAAATCACAGTAAAAAAAAAAAAATGATCAAGTTCATGGTAGCAGCCTGCAAGGATGCAAATTTTACTTCCAAGCCTTGACCTCTAAGCCTCAAAAGCAAGCTGTTCCCTGACTCCTCTGATGGTGTGTGGATCTCCTTCCCACTGCTGTCCACAATACTTTGGGCTTAGCTAGAAAGGCTGACAGAAGTAACAGGACCACCATCAGAGTGTGTGAGTGGCTGGAAAAAAGAACATGATAGGAAGTCCAGCAGTGACCCTGGGCAAGTCACTTAGCCTCTCTGGGTGGCTGGTGGGTGAGGTCATAACTATAAGGTTCTTTTTAGCTCCAATGTTACCAATAAGCACCAAAGAATGTTGAGAATGACTGGAAACGATGGTTCTTTCCCCTTCCTTTTGGATTCTGAAGGTTACCGGAATGCAGAGACCAAAAAAAACATAACAAAAACTGTGCAGATGGCACGGATACAATGACTAAAATGGCAGAAGATGAAGTATACAGACAAGAATAGGGAAGTCACATTCAAAAAATGAAAACAGTTGCACTTGCACAGTAGAATCTGGGGTAACTTTTTTCAATATTTTTTTCGGTCAAAAGCAATACATGCATGTCAGGTTGCAAACAATCATGAAGAACTGCAGAGAAAGGCCTTAGTTATAGGATGGACCACTGCCAGGGCCTCCTGCAATGGGCCCTCCCCCTCCCTCCAACCTTACTCCTAGGGATGGAGGGACAGTTAGAACCTTCACAGCTGGGTAATTCCAGAAGGAACAATAGGCTTCTGACTTTCTAAGATGCCACAAGGAACACCTTCCTCTCAGACTCCAAGCTTGTAAAAAGTTTATCAAATGGATATATAAAAGCATGGGTTTGAAAAGGGCAAATAGCTCATTCAGTAAAGAAATCTGAGTCCACTCAAAAAGGAACAAGGGGGTGGGCCACAGTGGCTCAGCAGGTAGAGTTCTCGCCTGCTGTGCTGGAGACCAGGGTTCGATTCCCGGTGCCTGCCCATGCAAAAAAAAAAGGAGCAAGGGCAAGATTTCGTAACAACATTGGAATTGCTGCCAAATATCTGGACTGCTATTTGCAAAGCCCTAGATTATGCATATGTTGAGGAGGGAATGGAACTACGGGACAGAGAGCAGGGGAAAATGGAAAGAAGAGATATTAGAAAAACAATAACACCTTTACTGTCAAGAATCTTATTGGGATTCCTATGTATCAAAAGAAAAAAAATTCCCAAGGAAAGCCATCCCTTTACTCCCCCCCCCCACAAAAAAAAACCTTATTGCACTTGCTTCTAAAAAGTAAAATTAGGGTTTGAGCTGAGAAGGAAACTGACTTTTCATTGTGTTTCAATCCTGTACTATTTTAATTTTTTACCATGTGCATATGTCACATTTTGAATTTAAAAAATCTATTCCATAATTGGAGAGAATATGAGTAAAACATTGAACATACAAGTACAAGACAAATTATAAGCACAAATTATGGGTCTAAATACTGACAGAATAAGAGTAGCAGCTGGAATTACCTAAACAATGGTCAACACAAAGAATTTACTAAATGCCAGACAATGTTAAGAGTTTCACCTAGATTATTTTATTTAATCCTCACTTCTATTTTATGAAATGAGATAAGAGGTACTATTTTTATTCCCATTTCACAACTGCAGAAACTAAGGCACAGAGAATGTAATACATTTGTTCAAGGTACTCAGTTGGCAAGTAAAGAAGTGAGGATTCAAACCTTGACTCACCCAGAGCTCAAGGGGGCTAATCTCCAAAAGCAAAGGGAGTTTACATCCTAAATTGGGCTCCAAAGTAAAAGAGGTTTGGTGTTAATTGGAGAATGTCTGTGAGGTTCAATGTATGATTAAAGGCACAATGCATGGGAAATGCATGCTGGTCAAAACCAGAAACACTTCTTGAGAACCTACTAACAGCTGGGCATAAACTGATTTGTACAATAGCTGAAGGAAATTAAACTATTATATGGAGAGGGAAAGAGTCAAACACTCCATCCAAAATAAGATGACAAAACTCAAAATTAAGATCTCTTCAACTCATCTTAAATATTTCAAAGTCTTAAAAAAAAAGACTGCCACAAGAATGCTAAGTTGACGCGGGGAAGCCAGAAGGGGGATATGAAAAAAGGCATTTCCTTTGACCTCTGTGGAAGACTGATAAGGTGGAGAAGGGCGAGAGAGAAATTATTGCCTTCCTCCTGGAGCAAAAAGCACTTTAATTATCAGCTGAGAGTTCCAGCAGAGCCATAAAATTGGCCAGCTGTCCCATTCAATCAGGCCAAAGGCCATAACAGATAGTATGAAGCAGTATTTTCAAGGGGGCTGAGCACTCAGGGTTGAAGGCTGGGTCCAGAGGGAACAGAGAGACACAAGCCTTTTCCACAGAGGCCCATGTATGGTTAGAAGGGGCTGGTGGGTATTGATTCCTTTCTGCGGCTTAGGCTAAAATAAATCTGCATGTTTCCGTGGGAGGGGACAACTCAGGGCTGCCTAGAATCCTTATGCCATTTTAAAAAGGGAAACCCAACCATATACTAAAATAACTAGGAATGGAAAGAAGCTGCTCCTCCGTTACTCCTTGGAAAGAGGAAAAAGAAGTGAGGCGCCATTTACTGAATGCAGTGCCTGTGTGCTACTTTGCACATATAATTTCATACCATTTTAAAACAATACTACTCTTTTCTATATTGTCCATATTTTACAGATGAGATTCCTGGAGCTCCAAGAGGTCAACCACATGCCCAGGGTCAGGTGTACAGGAAGCAGCAAAGTCTGGATTTAAATAAAACTTAAGTCTGTCAGACTCCCAAGCCAGAGTTCTTTCCACTAGACCAAGGTAGTTTCCAAAACAAAGCTTAAGGGGGAAAATGCTTTCTTCTCTGATCAAAACCTCCAAGTTTCCTACAGAGAGCAAAAAACCCTAAGGAAGTCAGGAAGGAAAAGAAATTGCAATCCCCAGCTTTTAAGACCTCTGCTTCCTGGCTCATGGGAACAAGGTCTGCCTGTGATCCTGTTGGTGAGTGGGGACCCAGAGGCACACAAATTGACCCACCTAGGCTGATCCTTGAGTCTGCTTTGAAAAAGCCCCATGCCCACTCAGAGAAATGGGTAGGAACAAGTGAAGTCCTGAAAATCAAAGCAGCAGCAGCAAAGCTCTGAAATACCCACAGTTCCCTTGCTCAGTTCCGAGGCATTTGAGTACCTAACCTGCTTTCAAGATGAAGGCTGTTCTTGAGTTTTTTGTGTACACCCTCAGGATTCAGGGGGACAGGGCAGTAATGGGGGAAGGGACCACCTGTGGGCTGCAGTCAATTGTTTCCTCCCCTAAAACACTTGGCCGTGATTCCCTTTCAGGGGCTTCAGCCCCAGCAACAAGATCCCTGGAAGTGGGGGTACCTGAGCACACTATAATCTGAAACACAGGTTCCAACAAACAGTGTAGCCATTACATGTCCCCAAAACACAGACATTCACTCTTTAAGCCACATAATGCCAGCCCTGGAAGGGACCTCGGAGACCAGCTCATGCAAACTTCTCATTGATGGAGGAGGAATCTTGAGGTCCAGAGAGACTACAAGACTTGGCCAAGGTCACCCAGCAGGTCACTGTCAAGGACAGCACACAGGCCAGTGATCCTTGCACTGTACCAGTCTACCACTTATCCAGATGCCTAATTTAAGAAGTTCTCTATAATGACTGATTCAACCTTATAATGCAGGTTGGTTCATAACCTTCTCTAAGCCTTGGATTAATAAAAACTATGGTCTTCTACCTTCAAAATGAACTTATACACATTTTGCATAGATCCTGGGGTGGGGGAGGGCATTGTGGGCCCTATGTTGAGAGTCCTTACTTTATAAGAGGAACAAAGTGTGGTTCTACAGAGGCTGGTGGGAGCATTAAAGGGGACACCGAGGTAAAGAGATGGACTTCCTGGACAAGGGCTGCATTTTGCTCTTCACTCATTCAGACCACAGACATCACCACTTTGCCGTCTCAGCTACTCTGTCCATTGTGACCCTGGACAAGTGCATAGGAACGAGATGAAGCGCCAAGTTAAGAAACGGAAAACTTTCCAAGAGATGTGGAGGAAAGGAGAGATAGGAAGGCTCTTGTTTCATCTCCTTGGAGGTTCTGAATTACACATCTTGACCCTGAGAGATGTCAGTGCAGCAGAGCCACCTGTGAAAGGTGGAGGTCACCGGCTAGCTGTTGGCAGGTTTGTTTGGTGAAGGATGCAGCAACGGGAAAGCATAATAATTTATTTAACTTTCAAGGCAATAATGGCTCAAGACATGGGAAAATGAGGTAAAGGGAAAGAGACTAAAGAATCATCTGAAAATCAGAGCCCATACCACTCTCCTAAGCCCTTCCTGCCCTGTTTGGCCCAACCGAGGAACTCAATCAGGGGTATAGAAACCCCTACCAAAATCTTTCACACAACACCACCTTCCTGCTCCAACTCCAACACAGGCTCTAGACGTGCCTAAATGTTGCTCATAGCCCCATGCAGCTCCCATGATGTCCAAATAGGAAGGAAAGGCAGGCTGAACTCTAGTCGCCTCGGGGATCAATGAAGACATAAGTAGACACTGAACAAATGTCCCACAGACAGATCAATTTTCCTTTTGAACTCTAAATACTTCTCAAATGGCTCCACCAACAACAGCAAAGGACTGAAGCAAAAGAGTCCATAGCCATTTGCCTCCTGGAAGAGGGCCCAGGTTCTCCCTGAACATTTGCATCTGTTGGTCTCCCTGCCTGGAACTCACTCACCCTACATATCTCTTTCACGCTGTCTCTTAACTGCTCTTCACACCTTCAGATCACATCTGAAACAAAACTTCCCCAGGAAACCCTTCGCCAATGCCTCTGTCAAGACATGCCCCTGTATTCGTCATTCTCATAGCACCAAGCATCTCCCCTTCACAGCATTTACCACAGTCATGACTTTATATTTTTGTGTGATTTTGCTTTGATTAGCATGTGTCTCCAAGACCCAACAGAAGGCTCGTTAAGGGCAGGGCCATGTCTGTTTTTTCTTACTGTTTTATTCCCAACACCAGGCACTCAAACTGGAACGTGAAAGAAAATTATCTTTGTGTAGGAGACGGCCATAAAGGCCCAGGGTAAAAAGAGAAAAGCCAAGATTCCCAGCCACAGTTAAAGAACTGAGAGATACAACGGGCCTCAGGTCATACCACCTGGCCTCACTGGTTTCCACTGAGTCATGCTCACCTGGCTGGAAGTTTGCTTCATTTTAGCTTACATATTTACTTTGGCTGCCAGAATATGTCTCTGTATTCATAGAAAACACTACTCATGAACTGTTCTCAATGCTCTGGGACTTACCTGCTAGCTGCTAGCTAACCTTACTTATAGCCTCCTGAAACCAAAGGAAAATCAAATTCCTTAAACGCATATAAGCTTCTGCCAGGAAAAATCCTCAACGTGCATCTATCGACCTCCAAATCTCTGTAAGAGGGAGCTTGTAGCAAAAGAACCACAAACACCAAAATGAGATTAATGGGGAGAAAAATTCAGATTTACCCAAGTCAGGCTGGAAGTATCTCATTTGGGACTGCACTTAAGCAATATCCATAAGTCATTTATTTACCTCTTGAAATTGAATGGGGATTGGGCTCTCTAGCTGATACTTTACTGCCTTCCAGATCCACCCTAGGAATAGTCTATGGTTATTTATGGTTATTGTATTCTCTTATGGGCAAAACTGCTTTCATAGAGTTGTTTCTACCCTATATAGACCAGGGCACCTATCGTGAGTTGCTTCATCTGTGAGGTTGGAATGTGCTGTACAGTATGTTAGAAACAGTGGAATCCTGTGGGTCACAGTGTTCCATAAGCATAGCAGATAGCAAGATCTCTGCCACAAGAAATCCCAGTCAGGGGCTGGGCCGGTTTGAAAGGATTTATATATCTTAGAAAAGCCATGTTTTGATCCTGATCAATTTTGTGGGACCAACGGTTCCTTCTAATCCCTATTTAGTATTATAGGTTGGAAACTTGATTGGGTTGTCTCCACAGAGATGTGACTCAATCAGTTGTGTGTATTAAACACCAGCCAGCAATCTTTGGAGATGAAGAAGGAAAACGCCTCCCAGGGAGCTTCATGACACAAGAAGCAAAGAGAGAAAGTTAGCAGACTGTTGCCATGTTCGCCACATGCCTTCCCAGTTGAGAGAGAAACGCTGAACTCATTGGCCTTTCTTGAGTGAAGGTAACTTCTTGATGGTGCCTTGGTTTGAACATTTTTATAGACTTACTTTAATTTGGAGATTTTCAAGGCCTTAGAACTATAAACTTGAACTTACTAAATTCCCCTTTTTAAAAGCCATTCCGTTTCTGGTATATTGCATTCTGTCAGCTAGCAAACTAGAACAGGGGTTTTGGCCAGAGTTCAGCCCAAATTTACTACTGGCCTTAGAACACTGTTGCCTGAGGTCAATGAAAGGGTAGAAGCACTGTCCTTCTCAGACTCCAAGAAAGAAAGTCTTCATCTTCCTAACCTTAGGAACTCCAAGAGAAGATTGGAGACGCCCACAAAGCACATGTGAGAGCAGAATTAGGAAGGGGGATGCAAAAGCCCCCTTCAGAGCCTTAAGTGTGTCTCTGAACACGAGCATAACAACCAACCAAACAACTCAACAAAGTGGGGCACTGTGTGGAACAAAGCGGGGAAGGCACAAGTTGGGAACAAAAGGTGCACTAAGTTGGATGGAAGAGACCGGTAATAGGCCCAGGCAACACCACGGAGTGGCCTAATCCAGCAACACCTTGCAGCCAGGCAAGAGCAGTAGAGACAGCAACCTGGCAGCCAGGCAAAAGCAGTAGAGGCAGCAGCCAAGAGAATTAGTTAGGGCTGGCATCCAGGAAGGGGGCTGAGAAAGAAGGGGGTAGGGGCTTTCAAGGTTGGTAACAAATGCACTATTGAAATGCTAGGTTCTGGCATCTCAAACAGTTGATGGACTCAGTCAGGAAAGATTAAGGGCCTGGGGATTATAATGAGGATGAAAAGCAACTTCCATGCAAGTAAGGCATGAGAGACATCCTAAGATAGAGAAGGAGAATTTTTATATTTTGAGATGCCATAAGTAGACTACTTCAAGTGATATTTCATTCACTCACTTCTAGTCATTCATTCTACAGACATTTATTGAGGGCCCTACTATGTACCCAGAACTATGTTCAACACTAAAGATGCAAATCTGTTTGGACCACAGGGGATGTTCTTCTAATCACAGTCAACAAAAAGAGGAGACCAATACATGCAACCTGATAATGCAGGCCAGTACCGTGCTTAGTTGCGTTTTTCACCGGCCTGTGAATGCCTTTAGGTGGAGCAGGCACTCACTTTGACATTCCCACCAAGCCCTATTGTCTGATGCCAGTTATTCATAAATTTACTTACAACTGCTTGCAACTGCTGGACTTCAGATTCTACAGCCTTGTCACGCTAATATTCTTCTAAATGCTATCAGGTAATAAGTGTTTAGCACTGAATGAACACTTACAGTGATGACAAAGGAAAGAGAAGTAGCTAGGTTTGATTGAGTTGAGCACAGAAAGATGGTAGGGTGTGGACAGGTGGAGAGGTGAGGCTAAGGCAGCCCTACAAGCAAGGGTATTCCTATAGCAAAGGTGAGTGTGACACAGACACAGTGGCTCTAAAGTACAGAGTGTGTTCCAGGGGAAAAGGGGAAACCAGTTTGGCTTATGGGAAGAGTATCCCTAAAGGAAGAAGAGGGAGCTAAGGAAGCAAAGACACCTCGTGAGAACTTTAAGAGTTGATATTTGAAAAGAAGAAGGCTTTTCAAATTGTATTGGTATTTTGTGTGGTCCGGTAGTGCTCTAAAAAAAAAAAAAAGTATTGTGATAGACTACACTAAACATAAAATTTTCCATGAGTGACATTTAGTACATTCAGAATGGTTGTACAACTGTTACCAAGTTCCAGAACAGTTTCATCACCCTAAAAGGAAACCCCATACCTTTTAAGCAGTCACGTGCTTAATTTAAAAACAATTCACGTGCTCCACACATACTGGAGGTCACCTAAGAAACCATTTTACCACTCAACTCTACTCTTCCAGTTATAAAATTCAGTTGCTTGAAATTTAAAGAGAGTATATGCAGGAGATAAATCATATATTAATGAAATATGGCTGCTAGGGTGTTATGGGCAGAGTAATAGTATTGCTAATCATATAAAACTAAAGCACTACTCAAATATCCATCAACCACTGATGAATGGGTTAGCAAAATGTGGAATACCCATACAATAGAATATCATTCACATAAAAAAGAGTGAAGTACTGATATATGCTACAACTTGGATGAACCATGAAAACATCATGAGAGAAGCCAGACACAAAAGGCCACATATTATATGATTCCATTTATATGAAACATCTGGAGTCTGGCAAATCCATAGAGACAGAAAGGAGATTAGTGGTTGCCTGGTGCTAGGGGAGGGACGAATGAAAAATGACTGCTTAATAGGTATGGGGTTTCCTTTTGGGGTGAGAAAACTGTTGTAGAACTTGGTGACGGTTGCACAACATTGTAAATGTACTAAATGTTACTCATGGTAAATTTTATGTTTAGTATAGTCTATCACAATACAATTTTTTTAAAAATCACTACTGGACCATACAAAATAACATAGTGATAGACCCCAGCTGCCAAACAGGAGTGTACAGGCAATAGAGTGTAGTGATTAGGAACACAAGCTGAGGAGTCAGACCTAGACTCAAACTCTGGCCTTGCAACCCACCGGCAGTGAAACTTTAGAGAAATGACTGACTCCTTCTGAGCTTCGGTTTCCTCATCTGTAAAATGGAGACATGTATACTCTTTACTCTATAGGGCTGCTATGAGGACTCAATAAGAATCCACGTAAAATGCTTAGATAGTACTTGACCCATAGAGAGCACTCGAGAGAAGCATTAGCTATTATTACGGCTATGTAGGGGTTTGGCTTAGCTAACAAAATGGAATAGTGGGTAACCTTTATATATCTTGTGGTAAAAGAATATTTATTTACATGGGAAAGTGGCCTATTGGGGAATACTGACAAGTGGAGAAAAAAAATACACAACAAGCAATATGTTTATTACAATACTATTTAGGGAGAAAGCAAACATGAGCAAATGCACAGAAAAATAATGGTAAGACAGAAACAGTTTTCTTCTCTATACTATTCTGTGTTTTCTGCAAGGAGGAAAGTAGTTATTTAGAAGAAGAATAAAAGTAATAACACTACCTTCACTTTGGGTAAGGCTTTTCATTTTCCAAAGCCCTTTTCTATCACCTCATTTGACACTAATTGATGTTTTGATCACCACTATTAACTGCTATTCTGCCCCATGCCTTCAAACCAAGCCACCTACTATACAAAATCCCCCAATTCATCTGCCTCGCCACAAAAGAACGATCTTTCACTAAGAGACCATCTTAGCTCCTTAGCTCACAATCAAGTAACTGGTCTTCCCCAATTTGATGGAGCAGACACACATCAATCAATTTTTATAAGCACGGGCTTTTCATAAGTATATAAGCATCCATTCCAAAAGCTTTCTAGCATACCTTTTAGAAGAACAAAGTCCAGAAAGCTAAAAGCTACATTTCTCAGACTCTCTTGCCTCTAGGATTCAAGATTCAAATTAGGTTCTGCCAATTAGATGCACACATTTGGAAGGCAGAAGTAAGATGGAGACCATATATACAAACTCTCTCCTCGATTATTTCAGTCAACTAACACATATAATTCCTAGTATTATGTCCTCAAACGACTGAACAAAATTCAACTCTCTTGAAAGATCAAGGAAGGCAGGACAATGTCCCAAGTCTACAAACCACAAAGAAGTTAAAACTCCCAAGCTGGAGACAAAGGGCAAAAAGTGTCACAATATATCTAAAATGATGCTCAAGTAACACACACGGTAGAATAAGAATAATGGTGTCATTGAGCTTCACATTGTATATATACAATCCCAGTCAAACACCCATCCACAGACAAATGTCTGGAGCCACTGCAACACTCTGTGGAATTTACAGCAGCTGTCATCATCAGCACCAACCATGCAGTCCAATGGACCATGCACATTTCCAGATATCAATTGTTTTGACAGGAACATTTAAAATACTACCTGCGCTGGTTTGAAAGGATGTATGTACCCTAGAAAAGCCATGTTTTAATCCTAATCCCATTTTGTAAAGGTAGCCATTTCATCTAATCCCTATTCAGTACTGTGGTACTGAAATATACTTGAAACTGCAATTAGCTCATCTCCCTGGATATGTGATTTAATCAAGAGTGACTGTTAAACTGGATTAGCGGAGATGTGTCTCCACTCATTTGGGTGGGTCTTGATTAGTTTATGGGAATCCTATAAAAGAGGAAATATTTTGGAGAATGTGAGAGATTTCTGAGAGAGCAAAGAATGGCATAGCTACAATAAGCAGAGAGTCTACCAGCCAGTGACCTTTGGAGATAAAGAAGGAAAATGCCTCCTGGGGAGCTTCATGAAATAGGAAGCCAGGAGAGAAAGCTAGCAGATGATGCTGTGCTGGCCATGTGCCCTTCCAGATGAGAGAGAAACCCTGATGGTGTTTGCCATGTGCCTTCTCACTTGAGAGAGAAACTCTGAATTTCACTGGCCTTCTTGAACCAAGGTATCTTTCCCTGGATGCCTTAGATTGGACATTTCTATAGACTTCTTTTAATTGGGACATTTTCTCAGCCTGAGAACTGTAAACTTGCAACTTATTAAATTCTCCTTTTTAAAAGCCATTCCATTTCTGGTAAATTGCATTACAGCAGCTAGCAAACTAGAACACCATCTCCTGCAAATAGCAGAACCATGGAAAGGTAGTTTTCTTTCACACAAGCCTAGACTAGACTTCCAAACACAAATTTCATAAAAGGTAAAATCTTGTATATATAGCTTGAAAGTATACTCATAGTTTAAACTTCATAGAGGAACTTATTAATTTTCCAATTCCATTATCCTACCCCAATTTTTTAGATGAACTTAATTAAGTAAGATTAGGGCTCTTTGCCTAATTCTCCCAGCATGGTATAAGGATATGAGAAAAAAAAAAATTAGTTCTATGTCACCACATTTTCTATCAACACATTTAATTCCTACCCCACCAACCAAAGCAGTCTCTAGGTAGCAAATTACTTTGAAAAGGAGTCACCAAAAGTTTTTTTTATATTAATTTATATAATACACTTAAAAAATAGATTTTTGCAGCAGGAGTGGGTATAGCTATAAGATAATGATATAGGATCATGGCAAAAGAAAAGGAAAAACCAGGCTTTTATTTTAGGCAAACTTAAATCCTTTACATACATTATATCAAAAAATATATATCAATGTCCCATACTCTTGCAAGGATAAATATTTCTATTATTAAGGTTGAGGGTGCATTAGAAGAGATAAGAGTCCTAAGGGCTGTTTTGTATGTATTTATAATATATATATATAATTTAGATGGTTAAAAATATCTGGTAGGATAATTCAAATGTAACAACTGTTCACGCCGAAGGAAAAGAGTTATAAGGAACCAGGGCTCAGACCCCGCCGCCTTCTCCATTTTGAGAGCAGCAGCCTGTATGACCGGGAAAAGATAGGAGAGGTTAAGGAATGTAAAACCCCCTCTCCCCTAATAACCAAATCTCACGAGACTCTGCTGAAACGCCATTGTAATCAAATCCCACGAGATTTTAAATTTTTTAAGCCGTTCCCTGGACACGCCTGTCTCTCCTTTTTGTCTTTTGGCTTTGGGTGGAGCGCAGACTTTCGTCTGCCAGTCGGCTGCCATTGGGAAGACCCTTCTCCTGCCAATAAGCCCCTAATTAAACTCTTGGGTAATCTTTTGTCCAGCATGTTCTTTGGTCTCGGGGTTGTGCTGGGCTGGGATAATAGTGTCATTGTCTTTCTCTTCATTTTGCTTATCTACAGTTTCTCATTTTTCTACATTGTACACATTCTACTTATATTACCTAATAACCAATTTTTTGGTATAGCGATCAACCAAGATGCTGACGGAAGATACTCCAGGGTTCTCTTCTCCCACAGAAGTTTGAACAATTATCAAAAACTGGCAGAGCCATCTGCCTCAAACCTCTGGAAGACTGTTAAAAGATTGAGTAACTAGGCAAATCAAATGAAAAAAAAAAAGGCAGTATTAAAAACAGTAGGAGTGACGTACAAGGGTAGTTCAATGGTAGAATTCTTGCCTGCCATGCGGGACCCAGGTTCAATTCCCAACCCAAGTACTTCCCAAAACAAACAAACAAACAAACAAAATTCAACAAATGGTACTGCGAAAACAGGATACTCACTTGGAAAAAGAATGAAATGTGACTCCTGCCATACAGCATACAAAAAAAGAAAAACAGTAGAAGATGCAGAGCACCTTTGCTGGTCCGTCCCACCCCCACCCCACCCCCACTCCCCAGCATAGTGTAGAGTCAGCCTGTGCTCCCATTCTGGGTCCCTGGCGCTGTTCTATAGGGAGCAGAATAAACCCCTATATGCATGCTGGGGTGCCTGAAGGTTAACAGACTGAAATGCTAAACCAAGAAACTCCTCTCTTGCCAGTGCAGGCAGAACTTGCCCTGCAGTGAAAAGCAGCTTGCAGACAGCTAAAGCAATTAAGCCAAAACTGCCTACGGAAAAGGATTACCTGCTTTAAGTCATCAGCAGGGCACCCTGTAGGGGGAGAATGTTTATTTCATGCTGAGTAGAGGGAGCATTGGAATACCTATAAATAGGGGATTTCCTAATGCCACTAGCAAACTCAAGCTCAGGACAAGACAGGGGCTCAGAAAAGATGGAGATGATCTTGTACTTCAAATTTGCCTCGGGCTGATCTTCTTGATAAGAGGGCTAAACTTTGAAGAAGATCAACAGCCAAATCACAGCCAATTTGCAAAGAAAGGTGCTTTTTGCATAGGTTTGTTTTGATTAGCTGCTGGCATTCAAGAAAATCTGTTACATCACTAGCTGGATACAAACTTAAGAAACAGACTAAATCCTAGAGTTAACATTTTAAAACATTAAAATGTACAGTGTTGTTTTAGTTTATAAACTGCCAGAATGCAATATACCAGAAATGGAGCAGCTTTTAAAAACAGAATTTAATAAGTTACAAGTTTACAGTTCTAAGGAAGTGAAAGTGTCCAAATTAAGGTACTAACATGAAGTTACCTTCACTCAAGAAAGGCTGATTGGTCTGGGACACCTCTGTCAGCTGGGAAGTCACAAGGCTGGCATCTGCTGGTCCCTTGCTCCTGGGCTCCATTACCTTCAGACTCTGTTCTTATGGGGGCTCCTCACTTTGCATCTATGGAGCTGGCTTTCATCTCCTGGCTTCCCTTCGCTCTCTCCAGGTTCTCATAAGTTTGCTTAACATCTTACGGTGACATCTGCTGGGCTCCAAGCATCTCCAAACATCTGTGTCTCTGTTCTCCAAGTGTCGGCATCTGTGTCAACTCTGCTCTGGGTTACTCTTGGCTCTCTCTGTCAGCTCTGACTCTGACCAAAATGTTTCTTCTTTTAAAGGAACTCCAGAAAACTAATCAAGAACCACCTGGAATGGGTGGAGTTACATCTCCATCTAATCATAGCTCACACTCACAATCAGGTGTGTTACATCTCCATATATAATCTAATCAAAAATTTATACTTACAATATTGAATCAGAATTAAAAGAAATGGCTGCCTCAACAACATTGGATCAGGATTAAAACATGGCTTTTCTGGGGCACATAATAGATTCAGACCAGCACAAGTGTGCAAAAAAAGATTACAAGTAAAGAAACAGGAAATGATGGTCCATCCTAAGGAACAAGATAAAAGTCCAGAAACCATCAACAAAGAAGATGAAATTTAGGATATACTGGGCAGAGACTTAATAAACAAACAAATAAGACTCTCAATATGCTCAAGCAGATAACAGAAAAAAAAGATAAAGATATAAAGGATTTCAGGAAAACAATGCATGAATTATATGAGAAGCTCAATAAAGTAATAAATTTTAAAAAGGAATCAAACACTGTTCTATAACTAATTGTTGTGATGTGCTTTGAAATTTATTGTGTTTTTTTCCTGATAAGGAAGTTCATTTAATAGGAAGATATAACAATTCCAAATTTATATGCATTTATGGCATAACTTCCAAACAAACAGCATAAAATGACATAATCTGAAATTCCAAAATAATTGTTGGAGATGTAAGTACAATCTAGTTAGTATGCAGAACACTTCAATAACACAATTGCCTAACTTGTCCTAACTAATAATAATAACAGATTATTGTTCCCAGGGTACAGAATTCTTTTCATGTGTCTTATCAGCACATATAAAATAGGTCATATACTGGACCAAAATAAGCATAACCAGTTGTTAAAATCATAACTAATGACTGTACTGTTTGAGCACAGCTTAATAAAACTGGAAATCAATGACAGAAATGTTAGTAGAATGCAAAGAACCACAGAAGAGCTTATGCTTTTCTAGAGCCATTTGAAGCCAACTATTTGTTTGAAATTACACCCATTCATTGTCTGTTTATTTGAATTATACCTAGTCATTGTCTGTTTTTATGCCAAGGTCTACATACCCATTCCAGTAGGTCTTGATTAGTTTACTGGAAGCCTTTAAAAGAGGAAACATTTTGGAAATGTTCTAGTTTGCTAGCTGCCGGAATGCAATATACCAGAAATGGAAGGGCTTTTAAAGAGGGGAATTTAATAAGTTGCTAATTTATAGTTCTAAGACCAAGAAAATGTCCCAATTACAACAAGTCTATAGAAATGTCCAATCTAAGATACCTTGGTTCAAGAAGGCCGATGAAGTTCAGGGTTTCTCTCTCAAGTGAGAAGGCACATGGTGAACATGGTCAGGGTTCCTCTCTCATCTGGAAGGGCACATGGCAAACACGGCATCATCTGCTAGCTTCTTCTGGCTTCCTGCTTCATGAAGCTCCCCAGGAGACATTTTCCTTCTTCATCTCCAAGGGTTGTTGGCTGGTGGTTTCTGCTTCTCGCAGCTATGTCGTTCTGCTCTGCTCTCTCTGAATCTCCTTGTTCTCCAAAATGTTTCCTCTTTTATAGGACCCCAGAAACTTATCAAGACCCATCCAAATGGGTGAAGACATGTTGTCAACTAATCCAGCTTAACAACCACTCTTGATTAAATCACATCTCCAGGGAGATGATCTGATAATAGTTTCAAACATACAGTATTGAATAGGGATTATTATGCCTTTATGAAATGCGATTTAGATTAAAACATGGCTTTTCTAGGGGACATACATCTTTTCAAACCAGCACAAGAGCCATAAGCCATCAGCCATGAGAATCACGAAAGCCCAAGCAGCCAGAGACCTTTGGAGATGAAGAAGGGAAATACCCCCAGGGAAGCTTCATGAAACAAGGAGCCTGGAGAGAAAGTTAGCAGATGCCACCATGTTCGTTGTGTCCCTTTCCAATTAAGAGAGAAACCCTGAACTTCATCAGCCTTTCTTGAGTGAAGGTGACCTCTTCTTGGTGCCTTAATTTGGTCATTTTTATAGACTTGCTTTAATTGGGACATTTTCATGGCCTTAGAACTATAAATTTGCAACTTAATATATTCCTCGTTTTAAAAGCCATTCTGTTTCTGCTACATCACATTCTGGCAGCTATTAAACTAGAACAGTGCCTCTGTGGGCTCTGAGCTCTTTCCCTCTCCATGAGCTCTCTTAAAGACTCCAGTAAATTAATCCAGTCCACCCTGAATGGGTGGAGTCACATCTCCATCTAATAAAAAAGTCACACTCACAATTGGGTGTGCCACATCTCCATGGAAACAACCTATTCTACAATATTGAATCAGGATTAGAAGAACAAGGCTTTTCTGGAATATATAACAGTTTCAAACCAGCACAACTATATTAGTGATAATTGGGTCAGTTCAATCAGAAGACATAACAATTATAAATATATACATGCACGTCATGACAGGGGCCCAAAATATATGAAGCAAAAATTGACAGATTTGAAGGGAGAGAGAGACAGTTCTACATTAATAGTAAAAGACTTCAATATACACTTTCAATAATGGGTAGAAAATCTAGACAGAAGATCAATAAGGAAATAGAAGACTTGAATGATACTATAAAACAACTAGACCTAATAAATTTACACAGAACATTTTACCCAACAGCAGCCAAAAATGCATTCTTCTCTCATGCACCTGAATCATTTTCTAGGATAGAATCATATGTTAGTTCACAAAAGTTCAATAAATAGGTCTCAACAAATTCAAAAATATTGAAGTCATATAATGCATCTTCTTGAGCACAGTGGAATGAAGCTAGAAATCAATAACTAAGGGAGAAATGGAAAATTCACAAATATGTGGAAATTAAACAGTGTATTCTTAAACAACCAATGGGTCAAAGAAGAAATCACAAGGGAAATTAGGAAATATCTTGAGGCAATTGAAAATTAAAACACAACATACAAAAGCTTATGGGATGCAGCAAAGGCAATGCTGAGAGAGAAATTTACAGCTCTAAATGCTTACATTAAAAAAGAAGAAAGACCTCAAATCTGAGACCTAACCTCACAACTGAAAGAACTATAAAAAGAAAAGCAAACTAAACCCAAAGCAAGTGAAAGAAAAGGAATAACAAAAATTAGGGCAGAGATAAATGAAAAAGAGAATAAAGAAACAAAAGTCCACGGGGTAGGGGATGGGGAGTTACTGCTTAATTAGTACAGAATTTCTAGTTAGCACTACGGAAAAGTTTTGGTAATGGATGGTGGTGATGGCAGCACATCCTCAATGCAATTAATTAGCACTACTGAATTATATGCTTGAATGTGGATAAAAGGAGAAATTTTAGGGTGCATATATGTTTCTAGAATAAGTACAACACACTGAACCGTAATATAAACTACAGGCTACTGTTAAGAGTAAAATTACAACAATAATGTTACATCAGTCGTAATAAAGTCTCCACATTAATTCAAAGTGTTAATAATAAGGAAAG
Source organism: Myrmecophaga tridactyla (assembly GCA_004026745.1). Taxonomy (NCBI): domain Eukaryota; kingdom Metazoa; phylum Chordata; class Mammalia; order Pilosa; family Myrmecophagidae; genus Myrmecophaga; species Myrmecophaga tridactyla. The sequence goes on from PVIY010006136.1 coordinate 50,320, forward strand.
CTGTGTGTTGGGGGAGGCTTATATAGGAACATTGTATTTTCTGCATGATTTTTCTATAAATGTACAACTTCTCTAATAAAGAAAAAACAATACTATGCATGTCTTAAAGTAAATAGATTCACAATAGCATGAACAGAAATAGCTTATAATGAAACCAATCTGAAGGATTTCTCAGCTCAAAGCAAAGGATCCAGAGAGAGTGAAATCCCTGGGGCCCCCGCCACCCCCAAAGTCATTCAACTCAAATGCCCTTTTCTCTGGGAAAGATTGCTCATAGTGATCCTAAGCATGTACCATAAGCAACTGTATCCTCTCTACTATTCAGTTTAGGTGAGAGAGGGCACAAATTATCACACAAAAGAAGCATATTCCCAATCTCTTCTGATTCAGCCATGGTGGAACACTGAAGTTTATACAATCTCACCATTTAATTATGTTTAAAACCTGTTTTACAATCCAGTTTATGAGTTCCGGGTGTTTGATAAACAGTTACTTCTCAATTCCCTGCTATTAACCACCAGGTAGTTATGGCAATTAATTAATACCATCCCTGGGCTACCAGCCAGGTCGTGCTCTCCAAATTGGCATCATTACCTGAGGTTTGCTTCACAATCTCCTCTTCTTATACTGCCTCCTCTGATTGGCACAATTTGAGGCGTTTATGTAGAAATTCAAACAGGTATTATAGGGTTGTTTTACCCATTGTTGCACCCCAGAGGGAAAACCCTTTTGTGATTACAGATGCACTCCTCTCAAGTGGAAAAATAAATCTACATGTGTTCTTGCATAGTACATCAGAATTATGCATTCCCAGTCTGGCCTGTTATTATGAGCTTAGAATTCTCCCACCTCCTCAGGTGTTTTATTCCTTTCTTCCTAAATCCATTTTTCCTGGTACTCATTCCATCCCTACATCTCAAGGATGGAATGCTTTCAAGTAAGGAGTTTTACAATCCACTAGGATTCCACTTGGAATCCACTCCAACTGCATCCATGGACCGAGTCTGAAACTGCTCTTAACCCCTACAGCCCCAGCTCTTTATACTCACTGTTGCTGGACTTAAGGTCACGGTGGATGATGGGGACAATTGCTTTATCATGTAAGTAATTCATCCCTCTGGCAATCTGCACAGCCCAATTCACCAGGATGTCCGGCGGAATCCTCTTTCCAGATAACACTCTATTCAAAGGTCCTCCACGAGCAAACTCCATGACCAAGCAGAGGTTGGGTTCCTTCAGACACACTCCTCGAAGGGCAATGATGTTGGGATGCTTCAGCATAGTGAAGAGCTTGGCCTCTTGGCGAACATTCTCTATGGTCTGGCTGATGTCCTCATCAGGGTCATGGCGAGCTGCTTTCACAGCAACTTCATCCCCTATCCAGAAAGCACGATAGACTTTTCCAAAGCCCCCAATGCCAATAATCTCTTCCAGGGTTAGCTCCGCAAAATCAATCTCTAACACTGAGAAAGAGAGGAAAACAAGAGGTCAAAACATTCTGGAAACACCAATTAACCATCCTAGATAGGTAAACACAGTAATGTGTCTGTTCACTTAGCCTTTTCCCTCTCCCCCATCAGAAGGGAAACGCCATAAGGGCAGGAACTGTGATTCCCTTATTTTCTGTAGCATTGTCTCTTCTGAATACCCCATAATAGACACTCATTAAATAAATTCCACTTGGACAATCATGCAGAATACTGAATCAAGCCCAACTACTTTATCTAAAGGCAACATTGGGGGAAATTGTTTTTGTAAGACTTATTCAGTTTTTACTATGTATCAGGTGGTGAGAGGCACACAATCCAGTGCCAAGGCAGACACATGCAACAAACCAAACCATATATATAAGAAACCTTCATGGAAGTTTGATCAGAGCATTAGGAAAACCACTAACTTTCACTGTGGAATAGGGTAAATGGGGAAAGGAGTTGCAGGGAAGAGAACATGTGAAATGGGCCATAAAGAATGAGTGGGTGGGATCCCATCAAGCAATGAAGGACATTAGGGTAGAAAAGCACAATCTAGGCAGAAGGAAAGACATAAGCAAGAACAAGGAGCATGAGAGTCTAAGTACATTAGGAACTCAAGGGAGTTTTATGAGGCTGGATTATATGCATTAGGATAGGAAATGAGGCTCAAAAGCCTTATTGGTGGCAGCCTGGTTGCAAAACATTTCTTAAGCCATTCTTTTGGGCTTGAATTTCACACTGTAAATACTTAGGACTCGTGTGTGCTTAAGAAGAGGAAGGCATTAGACCCATGATTCAGAAAGGAAACCAACTCTGGCTGCCATAGAGAATAACAAGGGCAGAGAACCTAAGTAAAAGGAGCTACTAGGATACCACGGCAGTTTCCTAGGCCCAAGAACCCTAGGGTCTGAACCTCAGCAGCAGTGATGACAGTAAGCCCACAGTAAATCTGGGATTCTAAACTTGGTTTTACCAGGACCTGGTGACTATGATACATGGAGAAGGAAGCTCATAGGGAACATCTTACTCCAGCAGTGATCTGTGTCATGGTTCTAACCCTGATATGCCCAGTATCCCACACAAGTACTCACTCTCCCTTCTGAAACCACAGTTTGAACATGAGGTACTTGATTATATCTTTAGCTCTGTTTGGAAAAGACTTTCATGCATGGATAACAATAGCTGCCCGTGATTATAAATCTCGGACCAGATGTGGTGCTAAGTGCCATATGAGCAGAGCATTATTTTATTTTTCTCTCATGAAGACCTGTTCTCTATCTTTCCAGTCTGTGTTTACCTGGCTGACTCACACTTATCCCTCAGGTCTCAGGTTAAACGTCGCTTCCATAGAGGAACTTTTCCTAATCCCCAGACCGTATGAGGTCAGACACCCATCACATACTTCCACAGTATTTTCTGTCTTGTAAGACTCACCTGGGTCATGAATACTTGCTCAATGCCCATCATATTTGCTAGACTGCAAGATCCACAAGGGCAGAGATTATGTCTGCCTTATTCATCATGCCATCATGCCAAACATTTAGTAATTTAGCAACAGACAGCTAAAATAAAAGGGAGGGAGGGAATGAGGAAATGAGGGAGGGAGGAGGAAAGAAGGAAGAAAGGAAGGAATCTACTACAGTAGAAAACAAACCAAACTCAGATCAGCAAAAGAAAATTTTATTGGATTTAGCAAGGCAATTATAGAGAACAGTCACCCCTTGCTAAAACACTTAGAAAACAAAGATATTTCTGAACTTTTGGCATTACCAAAAGAGGAACTGTCCACTGCTGGCTGTTCCCTTCCTTCCTCAGCCAGCCCCACTACTCCTCCGTTCTCCTCTCAGATGCTGGTAGCGTTCAAAAATCTGTTATTGCTTAATGATAGTTCTTCTATCGCATCTGGGGTTAATATTCATTTTTACTTTGCAATACAACTAGCAATCTACACAAAGGAAGCTCAGGAAAAATTGAGTGGACTATCTTAAGGCATATAAAATGTATAGCTCCTGATCCCAAATGTTCCAACTGTTCAAAAGTTTATCACGTCAGACCTTCTCTCTGTCTAAGCCCAACTCTGCAAGTCCAGTCATTACCCTTCCCCCATGTGGGACTAGACATCCAGGGGTGTGAATCTCCCTGGCAACATGGGACATGAATCCCAGGGATGAGACTGGCCCTATGGGATCTACAAGGCCCTCCTGACCAAAAAGGGGAAAAGTGTAACAAAATAAGGTATCAGTGGCTAAGAGAGTTCAAATAGAGTCAAGAGGCTATTCTGATGCAAGCTTCAGCTAGATACTCAACCAACATCATTCTGTTAACCCTAAATACACCCAGGGCTCTATCCAAGATCCTACAAAAGTTGCACACACTAAGTTTACTTTTCAAAAACCTGAAACCTTCAGATGGTTCCTAGGACAGATTAGTGCTGAAACCCAGAGGTGCCAATCTCTCCAAGAATATCAACCAATACTATTCTCTATCCCATATTGTTGACACCCCTTTTTAAGATGAAAAAAGTCATAATGAGTATAACCCAAGCATCTCTAAAGATTGGGAGAAAAATTAAAAGAGAAGGAGGAAGTATAACAGAGAAGTTAGGATTTAACAAATGGGTATGAGTACTGAATCATTATATCAATATTTGTTTTTGGTCTTAGAACAGCTAGAAGGAAAAACTTGAAATTGTGGAACTGCAACCTATACCAAACTTTGAAATCTGTTCTATAACTACTTGTCAAAATGTACTTTGACATTGCTACCTATTAAAATTTGCCATACCCCAATCAAAACTATTCCTGCTAATCCTAAAGAACACCTAGCATGTTATATAAGATTCTATGAAGGTTCCATGCCCTAGGGTAACTTTTTAGAGACCTACAACCTCCAGATGGGTCCCCAGACTAAATAAGTCCTGAAATGCACAGGACCCAGCCTCTCAAGAACATCAACTTGTTCCATCCCCCATCCCATATTACTGACAGCCCCTTCCAAAGTGAAAAATTTAGAATGGGCATAACCCAAATACCCTTAAAGAGTGAGAGAAAGATCAAAGGTGATGATGGAGTTATACAGAGAAGGTAGGGTTTAACAAATGAGCATGATTGCTGAATCATTAGATTGATACTTCTTTTAGTCTCCAGTATCTTAGAGCAGCTAGAAGTAAAAACCTAAAACTGTGGAATTCTTACCCATACCAAACTCTGAAATGTATTCTACAACTAATTGTTGTGTTGTGCTTTAAAGTTTATTGCTTTTTCATATATGTTCTTTTTCACAAAACAGAAAAAAAGTACACAGCTATATGATGACATTGTGAACCACTGATTGTACACTTTGGATGATAACATGGTATATGAATATGTATTATATATCAATACAAAAGTTTTAAAAAAAGATCAAAGGAGAAGGTGGAGCTATAAAAGAGGAGACAGAATTTAACAAATGAGTATGATTCCTGAATCATTACATTGATATTTCTTTTAGTCTCTAGTGTCTTAGAGCAGCCAGAAGGAAAAAACTAAAATTGTGGAACTGTAACCCATACCAAACTTTGAAATCTGTTCTATAACTAATTGTTGTAGTGTGCTTTGAAATGTATTGCTTTTCTGAATATATGTTGCATTACCCAATAAAACATGTTTGAAAAAAAGCTGTTTTCTTTTTTATCCAACAGTTTTCCTGCAGAATAAATGGAATGATAGACATAGGGTAGACCAGCAATCAACATCCATTCCAGAATTCTTCTAGCATGCCTTTTGGTAGAACAAAGGCTAGAAAGCTACCAACTGTATTTACCAGGGTCTCTTATAACAAGGGCTCTGGATACATATTAGGTTCTGCCAACTAGATGCAGACAATTTGGAAGGCAGAAGTCAGATGGTGACCACCTTTCCTGCTGCTTCTCCTGGCAAGCATGGCTGTTGAGAAGCAGAGTTTTCTGGTAACCATATGTCAGTGTCCAATCACTAAGTCTGTAGATGCGGAGAGGAACGCGGCATGGCCTTTGGACTGCAGCTACAAAAGCGTGCTCTTGAAGTCAACAACAACAATGGCAGGTCCTGATTCTGTACCTTCCCAGTTATGGAAGCAGCAGCTCCCCTGGTGAGTCGGTTCTGCAATGTTGTTCTGGCAGTTATTCCCAGAGGTCCAGCTGACAGCCTCTTCTTCCAGCCCTTCCAACAATTCTGAAAGTACCCAATTTCCTGTGCTAAATCCCTTTCTGCTTAAAATAGGTTGGGTGTTTTCTGGGTCCTAAAATGAATCCTGGCTAATTAGTAATTCTTGCCTGATCTCATCCTTCTGAATGAGAAAAATATGCCTATGGTTAATGAGAAAGAAGAAACTTTCTTGGACAAATATATAAATTACATTAAGAGTTTCCTTGGTCCTGGAGGGAAGGAGTCTTCATTTTTTACCAGCTTTTACACTGATGAAAAGGTCTATGCTTATTTAACAAATGTATATTTACACAACTTATTTGTTCAACTGAATTGAATTCTCCTTAAGGAAATTAACTGTCTTATTTTCTCGTGCACTCTTCCTTCTTTTCTCTGGTCCAAAGCATAGCTCTGAACACACAGTAGGTTTCTGTTTAAATGCAGGAGGGTTTAAAAGACATGATTCTGAACTAGGTAGGTGCTGAAAGGACAGCTCCTCTGATGGCATTTCACAAAAGACAGAAAACCTCTGTGGGAAAAGCAAAAGCAGTAAGTTCTCTGTCAGTAAAACATAAAATCTCAGCTTCTTGCTATTTAATTAAGGAAATATAAGACCAGTCATTGAGACAAATATAGAACACAGCTTTCAACCAGAAGACAGAACCAGGAGAGAGAAAAACAGACTTTCTTTTTTCCTTCCTTGCTAAGGCCCTTTGCGTAGGAATAAGACCTTCAGCAGTAGCTGAGAGGATGTGGGGCTCTCCTTCTCTTCCCTGCTCCAGTCAAGACCTGGTTTTAAATAAGAATCAGGTCAAGTTACATTCAGTACATTTTTCAGTTTTTGTAGAAGCATAGTTCCAGGAATATTAGGAATAAAATCTTATTTCCTTCATTTTTGGAGTCAAGATGTTATTCCCTCTAATTGTATCCTTGGAAACTGAATGTAGAGGTGCATTCTGGTAGGTATGGACAAGTACATATCCCACTCATGTAAAAACCTTAAGTACATCTGAGACTGCATCCTTATATATCTAGTGGATGTAGGAAAAAGAAATGTGAATTAGTAATCACCTAATTATGCCCTGCTTGAAAACAGACACAACTCTTTTACAAGAGAAACTGTTTTTTCTTTAATCCCTAGGATTGTATTTCCCAAAATGACAAATTTGGGACTGTACATTTTTCATCTTTCACTAAAATAAAGAAGATGAGCAAGTTCCTGAGTTATTTATATTTATCATCCCCATGGAGAGCTAAACTCTCAGTATCTATAATGAGGGGAATAAAAGCTCAATATAAATGCAAGTGGTTTATAATGACACTACTATATATATCACAAGATTCAGTAATTTCTCCCTCTTCTATTTTAAATAAAATTTTAAAACAAAAATTTTCACCTTGAAAATCAATATTTAAAACTAAAATGAAACATTACTGCTTGGCTTAGTGTCCTCTGTTCACACTCCCCAGAAGGAAAATTCAAAAGGGTTTTTCTGGAAAAGAATCATTAGTGGCTTGATTTTATAGCAAGTCTTTGGAGGCAAGGTTGTTGATCACCTTTATTTTCTGAGTGGCTAAACTAGTAGACAAAGCATATAGGTTAGAGGCACATCTGTCAGGAACTTCCTATGTTCATTTATATCAAAGCATTGCACTGAAATTATATATTTACATCATCAATTTCCCTCATGTAACTTATACTTATCATTTCTTCATCCCCTAATACCTAACATAGTGTCTATATTTCACTAGGTACTCAATAAATGACTTTTGATGGGAATTAAATTTTCTGAATTATCAAGAACTAATTCCAGTTAAGATTAAAACTCCCAGTGTGATCAAATTAAAGAACTTACCAAGACCTTCAAATGCCATGCACTTCAAGTCAATTCTTCCAATAAGTACAAGATACCTCCTACTACCACTCTATCCAAGGTAACTTTTGTTACAATAAAGATAAGTCCTGGGCACCTAATGGAAAAGGAGCTTCTAATGCAGCACACTGTGGACATGTCTGGCTCTCCATCGATGGGTCCTTCTGGCCTAAGTCATAGTCACATCTCACCACTCTGACAGCCAAAAGCACAAGATATTAAAGAAATTGAGTTCCTGCTCAAGAATCTTACACTGCTCTTCCACTCTCGCACTAGCTGTCCCTGAAAAATCACATAACTTCACCCAGATAGAACCTTAAAATCTGAGTTACTTTTAAAAATACACTATGTTTTCATGGGTTGGTTAGGTAGGTCACTGACTAAATGTGCTGACTCTGGAGTTTGATGTTTAGGTAGTTTCTCAGCTTTTTCCTTCCATAAATAGGTATGCTGGTAATATTAATATCTACTGTATTAAGTTTCCCAGGGCTGCTGTAACAAATAACTACAAACTTGATGGCTTAAAAATACAAATGTTTCCTACATGCCAGACCATTCATATATCCAATATATGACCAAGTTCATCTTCAATTCTATTTCAGAAGGCTACACAGGGACCCTTAGCATTCATCTTGAGAAAGTTATTGCCAGTACCAAAAAGATGCAGCACCTTGAAACAACTGAAAGTAATTTGTTGTCTCCTGGCATTATAAAGACCCAACCGTAAAAACATGAAGTAGGAGGGAAAGAGAAATAAAGGACCTAAAGATTTCAACCACAATTTGACATTCAAAATACCATTCAAGAAAAGAGGAGCAGAAAAAGATATTAGAATTTTGATTTGATGTGTTAGAGTTCTTCTAAAAAAAAACACCTAGTGTTACTACCGAGGGATTCTAATGGTAATTTAACTCCCTTGGAAAATGAAAGAAAATTTCACTACAGGGGGCTGGAACACTAATGAAAGCCAGGACAGTGGGAGAGAGCCCCTGGAAGTGACCCCTGACCGCAGTTCACCCTAGACAACCGCCAGCTCTAAAAACAAACAAGGATCTGAGGTGAGAAGGGAAAAAATATATCGTCTGGATAGCCTGGGGGTCGAGGGATTGGAACTCAGGCACTGAATTTTAAACTCCAGATCTCTCAAGGGGGAATGAAATACTTTTCCCTCTCTAATAATTTTTCCATCCAACCTCGTCCCCACTCCACCATCCCCCCACAAACTTCCTAGCACATTATTCAAACAGTGAGACTCCTAAAGGTACAACCTCCGGGATACAAGATTAGGACCCAAGAAATAAACATGACATTTCAAAGACACTTCAGCCTTGAGCTCGCGCAGGCTTCCGGGACTTGAGAGTCCAGCCCAGCGGGAGACACCTTCCATCTCCTTCAAAGCAGCGGGGACAGGCAGTAGAAGAAGAGGTCGGCAAAGGTCCCAGATTTGGGGACTAAGGTTAAGACAGAAACCACTAGCTTGGCAGAACTTCTTCCAGACTGGAGAGGGGGAGGGCAAAGAAATGGGAAATAGGCAAATGGAGAGAGTCTCATGCAGGGGCTTCAGGATGTGGAAAAATCAGAAGCCGCTACTGAAGTGGTCAGTTGAAGGTTAAGAAGCCCAACAGCCAAAGGTTCCAGGGGGGCCCTGAGGCGTCTCTATTTTATCCATCCCACCAACTAAAGCCCCCGCCGCCCCAGAGCGCGCGCACGCATCCACACCCGGGTCAATCGTCCTTCACCCCAAACTCACGCTCCCAAGGGGATCCCTTCCTTCCTTGGCCTCAATCACCCTTCCCCTCCTCCCGCCGGGGTCCCGCACCTCTCCTCCTTACACTGAATGGGCGGGTAGCAACTGGGGTCCTCGCCGCCGGGCTGGCACCGACTGGAGAAAGCGCTGCGCGGGGTCACGTAGTTGCTGGGGAAGATGCCCACCCGCTGGTTCAGCTGCCCGGTCCACCAGCCCTCGTCGCCAGACACCTGAGAGTCCTTGGACAGCACCTCCACCACATCGCCCAGTCGCAGGGTCAGCTCGTCCTCGCCCGCCGCCTCGTACTCGAACACGGCCGTCCAGTAGGGCAGCTGCGCGTGCGAGACCAGCTCGCAGGGGGCCGCCGCCGCCGCCTCCTCCTCCTCTTCCTCTTCCTCCTCGGCCCCAGTCCCCGCTCCATCCTCCCCTGGCGGGGCGACAGCGGCGGCGCTCGCCAGGCAGCCGAGAAGCGCTCTGGAGGGCTCCATGAAGCGGCCGATCCATAGGGTGCGGGGCTGCCGCCGCCCGCAAGAGCCGCCGCCGCCTATTGTTCATGCGGCTCCGCAGAGCTGGGGGGACCCCCCCCCCTCCCCCGACGGCGGCGGCGGCGGCCGCCGCAGGTAGGGCCCGGGCGGGAGGGTTGGGGAGAACCTGCTTGCCGCGGCTGGCGCGAGGAGCGAGAAACGCGCGGAAGGCGAATGCTCACCGCAGCATCGGGGCGCGGCGGGCCGCAGCCCCCGCTTGCCCGCTCCGGCGCCCGGTGGCGGCCTGGCCACCTCCACCGCGGGTACCTTCTCGCTCAACCGGTGCCCGCCGCCGCCCGCCGGGTGCCGCTCCCCTCTCCGCGCAGCGCCCCGCCTCCAGCGCCGCCTGCACGCCAGGGACCACCTGACGCGGGCCTGG